>PVJI01027774.1:0-17283 GCA_004026765.1 Micronycteris hirsuta
AAAACTTTCTGGGCTCATTTCCCAGTCTCTACTGTGTTGCTGTAGAAATGTTGTGAGGATTATACATACAATGGCAAAATGCCTGTTATCTAGAAGTTATTTGAGATATTAATAATCATCACATGCATCATAATTATATTAATCAGTTACTGCTGTGTAACAAATATCCATATAATCTTAGAACATGAAGTATTAACATTTTTTTCCACCAGGCTTTTGTGGGTTGATTAGGGGTACCTTAAAAGTGATCTCACCTGGCCCACTTATGCTATGAGGAGTCAGCTGATCTTGGCTGGGAAGTACTGCTCCCAACTATGAGACTAGCCAACTCAGATTGATTATGTGTATCATGGACACTAGAGAGGGGAATGATGACACTGATGTTTCATATTTATTATTTTATTATGTTGTATTTAGTACTCAGCTTCTATATGATCTCTGGTCTTCTTCTGCTCTCTAATTATTCATTTTATTATTCTTCCAAGTTTCATTCCATTTTCAAAATGAAGTGCCAAAATTAACAAAGGGGAATATTTTTATAGTAAGAATACCTTGTATCCTAAAGAAGATTTCATTTATAAATTGCCATAATCTGAAGTAGTGTTCTAGTGATATTGTCATAAATTCATTACTAAAGTTTTGGGAATTAGCTTAGTGACATGTTTTAATTAACTTGCTCCATTTGCAGCATATTTCCATAATAGGTTTACAGTAATTCCTTCATTTTTCTCTTATCTCCATTATTTTTGTAAGCCCTATTGCCATTGAAGATACTCACTTTTGCAAACACAGTGTTGGATAACACAATTATTTTGGCAGTGGTTTTCAGGATTTGAAACAAATCCATATCTTTATTTAGTTTCTTACCATATGATAAATTAAAATAATGGTCTAGATGATTTTTTATAATGTTTTCCCTAACATAAGGTTATATTTAAGTGACTACGATTGCAGAGTATAAAATAATTTGTACTGAAAACAAAGACATGTTTAAGTAGACTCTTGAAAGTGTTACAGCTTCCTATCCTGAAGTTTACTTAATTTTAACTTTATCAAATTTTTTACATTATTAAAAGTTTTCCTTAACTGTCCCTGAGTTTGTTGTGACACACTTTAACTTTTTAAGCAATTGCTTGGTTATAAATAAATAAGCATTCTAAAAGTAAATTAGTAAAATTGTCCAAGTTAGGGTCTAATTATCTCATTGTTAAGATAAATGTTTAGTATCTTTGATGATAATAAATATTGACTATGTTCAAGCATCATGCTAAATGTGGTCCATGGATTATCTCATTCAATTCCTATAATACACTTTGTCATAGGTATGCCAGTTGATTTGTAAGTAAATTTGGATTCAGGGAGGTTAAGTTATTTAGCTGGTTAGGCAGCCAACAGGTAGCAGAGCTGGGAACTGAATGGAGGTGAACTGATATCAGAATCTGAGCTGAGGTGCAGGTGCTGCCACTGTACGTAGCATGACCATAATAAAGGAAAACCTTATAATATGAATTTATCCTTGGTAAGTAGCATCATATATGGCATATTTTTCTCTTTTTTCTCCCCTCCCCTCACATATTTATTTTTAAAAGAAAAAATACAACTAAATGTGAATCGCTTGCATGATAAGTTGTTAGAAATATTATGCAAGTACTATACTTAAAGATTAGGGGGAAACAATTACTCATTAGTCATTCTAGTATGATAGCTATAAAAACTGTTTTAATATTCAAATAGTTGAGTATCTCTTCAGTAGTCTCCCCCCTGAAGGTAATGAAGCTGTGGGTTTTGCACATGTTAGCTTCATGCAGTGCTTTCACTTAAAACAGTTTTCCTCCCCTTTAGACAACCCCAGGATGCAATATGGGCACTATCACATCCTTCAGCAGAGGAAGCTCATGTACAGATTCAAAATGACCCTCTTCAGATGGTGATATAAAACCATGTAACTGGCCCTGGCTGGTGTGGCTCAGTGGATGGAATGCCAGCCTGCAAACCAAAAGGTCGATTCCCAGTCTAGGGCACATGCCTGGGTTGCTGGCCAGGTCCCCAGTATGGGGCACATAAGGGGCAACCACACATTAATATTTCTCTCCCTCTGTTTCTTCATCCCTTTCCCTCTCTCTAAAAATAAATGAATAAAATCTAAAAATAAAAACATGTAACTGAATCCAGGTATGACACAGTTCTGAAGCATTCTTCCAATTCAAATAAAACACACAGAAAAAATGAGAAAAAATGAATAAATTCAAGAAGGAGCTCATCACAAAGGTATAACAGAAACCAACCAAATTTTCATGGTAGACCACAAGAGAAAGTTTTATATGGGTAGCAGCTACTGTTAATGAGGACTGAAAGCCCCCATGTCTAGAATGCTAGAATTAATGGATTCTATTCTTTTTTTGAAATGCAATGTAATTTCAATGGATTCAGACTACAGTAGGAGAAACATCCCTTTCTGGTAGACAACAGTTGAGTTGTTTTAGAGATTTGGTTATAAGGAACAGAAACCCACATTATATTAAGTAATGGGGGATGAGGATAAATTAGGAAGACTTACATTTACAGAACCAAGGAGCAACTAGGCTTTAGGAAGGTACCAACTATTGGGTGAGTCTAGAATGTGAAAGCCCTACAAATTCAGGAAACTAAGCTTATGACTCTATTACTTTACTAAAACAAAGGATATCAATTCCTGCAAGGGCCTCTCAGATTATGTGAATAGATGAAGTTGACCAAGTGTTTATGAAGGATGATGCTTAGAGTCACAGTAGCAATATTGCAACCAAGAGGCAGAGACAAGGTAATTGCAGACAAATCAACCCAAAGCCCAGATCTAAGGTAACAACCCCTTTAATCACCTTGTTTCCTTTTCTCCAGCTTTATGAAATATGACTGCTATTAGTTGAGAGCTCTGTTACTGCCAAGTAGAAGCATTCTCATATTCTCTCAGAAAATAATTAATACCCAATAGTACAATAGCTATGGTTATAAGAATATGTTAGGCAAGACAGATACACATGAGGTACATGAGCCTTGGAGATGGACTTAAGGCAAGGGTGCCACGAACAGTTGGATGAAATCTTCACTGCATAATTTTAGGGAGCACAAATCACATACTCCACAATGCACAAGTCTATGCTGGCTTAATTCCTCATTTTCTCTTTCTATGACCACTCATGTTATCAGAAATTTACTTTTTATAACACATAGGCTACTAGAAAAAAAAATAAACTCCAATTCTTCTCCTATAGTACCTGTGGTAGGGACAAGTCAGGGGTGTCTATTGAAGAGACTTTCCCTTGGGGAGCAGCTCTGACTCAGCCACGAGGCAGGATGCATGTGTGACAGGTAGCAGGATTTTAATGCCTCTCATTACATGAGGATTGTGGGCTCTGGATGTGGGAATTATGGTAGTAGTATATCAGTCAAATGTATGTATGTATTTTTTAATCCATAGGGAAAGAAAATGATATTCTGTTTGTTTTCCCATGCTGAAGAGGAACAGAAATGAGATTTGTGTTGGTGGGCACACATGAATCCTGCATCTCAGTAATAGAATCTGGACAGAGTTTCTTATCTATTAAAAGGCCCAGGGAAATGGTAACCCTGGTTGTTTACTTGGAGCTTGAGGGAATATTCTAGGTCAGGGCTGGTAATGGAGCACAAAAGGAGTGCGTACATGTTACTTTCTAAGACTAGAAAGTGGAAAGTTTGCCTCTGTCCCTCTCTTGGGTGTTGGCACAGAAATTGACTGCCCTTCCTAGATAGGGAGAGGAAGGAGCAGAGAGAAGGCGTTGTATGCATGTTTTCCCAGGAAATGAATTTCAGCACTCCCAGAATAAATTCTGAGATAGTGTTCATGGTTATCTATTTTTCTTACATAGTCAAGAAAGGAGAAGAAGAATATCCAGGTGCCCCATAATTGGCTATTACTTGGGAGTGGTTTGTTTCAGAGTATGGACTGTGAAGCTAGATGACCCGGTTCAAATCCTGACACCACCAATAACAGCTGTGTGGCTTTCAGCTAGTAACACAACCTCTCTGGGCCTTAGTTTTCTGCCTATAGAAATGACATATCTTGGTTTTAGTTTCCTCAGGCATAAATTATGAGATAAGAATTCAAGTACAGGTAGTTTATTTGGGAAGTGTTTCCAGGAATAATTTCCCATAGCAAAATGGGGAAATGAGAGACAGAAGGGAGAAAAAGCCAGTACAGGATACTTTATCCCATCAGTTACCACAGTGGAGGACTGGAAACCTGGGGACTGAGTGTAGAAGAGACCTAAGATTCATCCCTGTCAAATACCAAGACTCTGAGGAATTTGTCACTAAGTCTTTGAAGATTCCTTATATGTCATTTATTCTCTGGTACTTCCTACTTGCCCTGTCCTTGAGCCCCATATGCTTCCAAGGCAAAGGAAGAAAAAGCCCTCTTTGTGAAGATGGGAGTACTGAGGAAATATGGGTTGGGCACCAACAGTGTTATTTATTTATTTATTTATTTATTTTGGTTTTTCCTCGCCCAAGAATAATGTTACTGATTTTAGAGAGAGAGGAAGTGAAAGAGACAGATACAGAGACATGTGAGAGAGAAACATCTATTGGTTGCCTTCTGTACATGTCCCAATCAGGGATGGATCCTGCAAGCTAAGTATGTGCCCTGAAGGGACTTGAACCCTCAACCTCTTGGTGTATGGGATGATGCTCCAACAACCTGAGCCACCACACCAGGGCCCAGTAGTGTCTTGCCTGCACATCATGATACTTCATTGGGCTTTTCAGAGTTTAAATGAGTTCCCACATAGGGATGCTTTGAGTGCCTGGCACAACAGCGCTTTGTGGATAAGAGCCTGAGTGTGGAATTGGGCTGGATTCAAGTTCTGGCTCAACTAATTGCCATTTTAGGGGCTAGTTTCTCAGCCTCTAACACAGGGGTGGACATGGATAAACTTTTTATGTAAAAGGCCAGATAGTAGTTCTTTTTCATCTTCATGAGCCCTACAGTTCCCACTACTCAGTTTGCCTTTCTTGAGTGAAAGCATCCTGAAGCAAAATGTAAATGAATGGTCATGGCTGTGTTCCCATAATTTTTTTTTTTTAAATTGTTCAAGTACATTTGTCTCTCACCACTGCTTTCTCCTGCACCATCCACTTCCACCTCCCACCCTCAATCCTTTAGTTACTGAAACAGGTATTGGAGCTATATTTGATCTACAGGTCATTGCTTGGCCTATGAGCCAAAGTATTTTTTCCATAGCTCTCTACTGTGAGATAAAGACAGTGTTTACTTAGATCACTGGAGACAGTAGAACCTAGACATTAAAAGTAGAGTCTTTGTCAGTCAGGTGGTTTTGGATCTCAGCTGGTACACTTTCTAAACCTCTGTTTTCTATGTTTAACATGAGCATAAGACTTGTCTGATAGGGTTTTTGTGGGGATTAGATGAGTCAATCCACATACTTGGTTTAGCACAATATCTGGCACATAATCGGAACTCAAAATGCTTCTACTACATTCATTTTAATTTCTACTACTTGACTTTTTCTTTAGAAGAAACACTGGAATTCTTTTGGGGAAAAGATAACAAGATATTTCTTGAGATTCTTGCTAAAATTTGGATCTGATACAAATATGTACTAGTTAAATTTGAATAACTTATTAGAAATGCATGGGTTTAGGTTAGTGGTTCTTAATTAACTAGGGGTGATTTTGTCCCCAGGAGTCATTTGGCAATGTCTAGATATTTCTTTTGTTATCCTAACTAGGGGAGAGAGGGCTACTGGCACCTCATGGATAGAAGCAAGGATGCTGCTAGACATCCTACTGTGCACAGGATGCTCTGTACAACAGATTTATCTAGCCCATGTTTCAGTAGTACTGAGGTTGAGAAACCCTGCTTTAGGTTGGATATGTCACTTCTGAAGTTTTGGCCTCTAACATCTGGCACTGTGTATGTTATAATATTTCAGATGATTTTTAAAATTGTCATCATGATTTGTCTGGTTCGCAGTCTTCAAAAAGATGCATGGAAATATTTTGACAAGATAAATAGTTTTAGGCAGGAAATGTTATTTTTTTGAATAAAACTATTGTTTTTAAAAATATACCAGTTTCCTAGTTGACAAACCATATATTTTATTTTCTTCTAAAATGATTTTAACTGTTGAAGAATCTTTTTAATAATACAAATGATGCTCTTTATGTTCCATATTTTTTCTATCAATCTCTGACAGTTTGAGATGACAAAAGACAGCCTACCAATTCCTGCATCTTTGTTATGATCTAAGGAAGAATTTCTCAATAAATTACTGAGGTATCTGGCAATGAGAAGTACACAAGGATATTCTTTATACCTGTTTAACTCTCAGTGTTAGGACAATATGATTTTTAGAATAGACTTATTCCAATTCAAAATGCTTTCTGCTCTGAATTTTACTATAGTGAGTGATTGTTAATAGCTCTTCACTATTGAGAAATCACCATGACCTCCTTTCTCTCTTATTTTTAAGAGTTTGTAGTCTTCTCTCAACTTGAGAGATAAAATTGCTACATAATTTTTATTAAAAAGACTTAAATAGGTCTTCTCCATCAAAATATCCCTTTTCAATGACAGTCTAGTGCTCAAATTTCACCTAAGTCTCCCCAGATTTTTATGACTACTCTGGATCTTCCAATGTCCTCACAGTGTTCTCACATCCTTCCTACTCCATGTGGGACCTTTGGGTTTATTATAGAGAGGTATCCTTTACTTTGAAAAAATATATACCCATAAACCAGGACAGAACTTTGACTGAAGCTCTTGAGTTGTGAACAACTTATACTATCTTACCGGACAGTTCTAAAAACTATATTCTAGCAAAGCTTGTACCTGACTTTGTACCCTGTTAGTTAATCTCAATTTATTTTATTTATTCATTTATTTGATCATTTGTTCATTCAGACAACAAACATTTATTAAGTTACTTCTATGTGCCTGGCACAACATTGAATAAGACATGTCCCCTATCTGGTTCACTTTTGAATCTTGTGTCTAATGTTAAAAGATGTTTTAAAAAGGTAAAACCATGAATTTCACACAAGTACAAAATGAACACATCAAAGACTTTATTTAATTCATTAATTAATGAGTAAACCAAAAATACTTTACATTTGACTCTAAGAGAATTGGACTTACAAAGAATTATAATTTCTATTGGACAATGTTTATTTGCATTTCTATCAGCAGGAGTCATTTGCCTTGCTCTCTAAAGAAAATATTTATTTCACCAGCATCATCAACAATTTAATTTTTCCCCCTTAAAGTTGCAAAATAGATTGGCAAAAGATAGCCAAAGGTATACGTACCATACAATCAGTTTATCCCCAGAGCACCCATTAGCCATCATCTGTATTCTACAGCAGTCATTTTTGGTACATTTGATTGTCTTTACAACTTCTTTAGCACCAGCATAGACAATTTTCAAATACAAGACCATTTCAGATAATTATGAGTGCAATCACAGAGATAAAGCAGTCTGCTTTGTAAGAGGGTGGTTGGGTGAGGGTGGGACCTTCTTAAATAGGAAAGCCAAAGAGAATACCACTGTAAATTATTTAAAGTAATACTCCTAGTAGATTGCCTATTTAAATTTTAACATATGTGTTAAGTACCTTATTCCACAGATGAGAAATGTCAAAATTTAGGGCATAAGTATAGGCTACTAGTAGAGTGCACTGGTAATTTTCCAAGTAGGAATACAGACAAAATCAAGTTTAACTACTAGTCTATTCCATTTTTTAAATTTCTCCTCCCAAAATTCGGTGTCCATATTTTAGTGTGTGCATTTATTTTACTTTATGTAATGGGATCTATTATTTCTGTTTTTTACTTTGTAAAATTTTATTTTTCAGTAATTTGTGTGCTATAGAATTACCAAAACAACAATTTAAGCTTTAAGCAAAGCAGAGCCATCAAAAATATGAGGGGAAGAAGGGGAAGGGTCAAGTCAAGGAACGTGTATAAAGGATACATGGACAAAGACAACAGGGATTGGGGAGGATTGAAAATGGAAGATGGGGGTGGGTAGGGCAGGAGAGAGTAATGAAAGAAAAATAGGGGCAACTAATTGAACAATAATAAAATATACCATATGATCCCACTTATAAGTGGAACCTCATCAACAAAACAAACAAGCAAGCAAAATATAACCAGAGACATTGAAATTAAGAACAAACTGACAATAACCAAAGGGGAGGTGGAAGGGGGATAAAAGGGAAAAAAGGGGAATGGTCATCAAGGAACATGTATAAAGGACCCATGGACAAAACCAAAGGGGATAAGAATTTAGGGAGTGAGGTGGAAGTGGGTGGGGAGGGAGAAAGTGGTGGTGGGAAAATGGAGGCAACTATACCTGAACAATAAAATAATAATAATAATAATTTAAAAATTAAAAAATAAGAAAATCAGCTCAGTTCTGTTGGCTGGAACATTGTCCCATACACCAAATGGTCATAGGTTTAATTTTGATTAGGGCATGTGCCTAGGTTACGGATTTGATTCCCAGTCATGGTGCATACTAGAGGCAACTGATCAATGCTTCTCTCTCACATAGATTTTTCTCTTTCTCTCTCTCACTTCCTCTCTCTCTCCAAAATCAATAAACATACTTAAAAGTTAAAAAAAGAAAATCAGTTCTTTAAAAACAATAATTTTGTGTTTTTAAAAATATCAAAATAGCCATCAGAACTATTGATATAGTTGATATTGATAATATTTTAAATACTATCACTATAGATAAATTATATAGTTAATGTTGATTTAGCCAGATATCAGAACCTTGATATCAGTGAATCAAAACTGTTTCTGGACTTGCCTTCACTTACTTAAAGTTTTGACATGGTTTCAATTTTGATTAGCTCCAGCTGTAGGCAAGTTATGGCCCACGGACCAAATCTGGCTTTTTGCCTTTTTTATAAATAAAATTTTATTGAAATACAGCTTTACTCATTTGTTTATGTATTTTCTATGACTACTTTCATATTACAAGAGAAGCTGACTGGTTGTGATGGATTCTGTGTGAACTACAAAGCCTAAAATATTTATAGTACTATCTTGCTCTTTGCAGGCAAAATTCTGTCAACTCCTTAGTTACATAATTGGCGGTAGTTAATCTTTTCGTTTATTTATTTGTTTATTCTGTTACTGAACACGTTTAATAAGTAGCTACTATGTATTAGACACTTTTCTAAGATCTAGAGTTATAGCATAATGGAAGAGACAGTTTTATAATCCTCAAATTTTTAATCAGGTACTAAATATGTTTTCTTTTTTTAATTTTTGAGATGATAGATTAAAGAATGTGCTTAAAGTTCTAGTAATGTGTATTTGCCTCCATGCTTAGGTCTGGGTTCTCAGAGAAGCAGACTTTCAGGCAAAGATTGGATGCAAACATTTTATTGGGATGGTAAAGGAAGCACCACCAAGAGTGGTGGGGAGGGAAGGGAAGACAGTCAATATAAGGTACCTTACTAAGCCACATGCCATAGTGGATGACCGAAGCTTAATCTCATGGGGAAATGTACAAAACACACACCGCAGAAATGGCCCACCTAAGGGGCTAGAGAATGGGGTTATTTATCATCAATTTTCAAGAGTCCTTAGTTGGGGCCTGCGTGTGTGTGTGTGTGTGTGTGTGTGTGTGTGTGTGTGTGTGTGTTTGAGAGAGAGAGTACTAGGAGGGAAGGGGGTTAATTTCTTAGCATTTCTGGCTTGCCTTGTGTGGGATGTGCCTTGATATGTATTAACTCTGCTGTATCAAGGATTTTATGTCCTCCCTTTTCCTACCCTGACATGCAGCACCTTAAGGTCCTTTGTCAGGCATATTTACCCAGCTTCTTCAGGTACCTATTAGCCAGGCCCTAAAACTCTGCTGAATAATCTTCATTCCCAAAGCAGAGTTAGTACTTCTCCAGTCCAGTTTTACTGACACTTGACCTAGTTCCTGACCTATGTGGGAAAGTGGGTGCAGATGATGAGGAAGGAAAGCATCATTTTGTAAGGTCTTCTCCTGAGTGAAGCTCTTGTTTGGTCTTCAGGCAAGGAGAAGAGGTTATCTTCTAGCAATGGGATGGTGGTGACTTCTTCAGTTCCAGAAGGTTTGGAGGAATGTGAGCATTCATGTGTCCAGAGTCCATTTACCCAGATGATCCATATCTCAGGGTCCCTGGTTTCTTCATAAGTGCCCCCACTGTAACTGAGTAGGCATGTCAAGCCTGTGACATATACGTTCCCTACCATTCTTCTCTCACATCAGGTCCTGGCCCTGAGTTTCAGCATGATCTTTGATCAGCCTGCAGAAGATAAGAGTTTCCTTAGATGATAACAGAGAAGCATTCTCTCTGTGACTTGGCTTAGTGTTTAGCTCACTTGAGCCTGTCATTTTTTTTTTTAAGCTCATCGGTAGTACTTGTCACAACTAGCCAATTCCATGGCCCTTGCAGTGGTCATTGCCACTGTACTTCTCAAGTGCTAGAGATATTGCATAGGCGTGTGTGTCCTCTTCTAGCTATGTCCTTCCCAATTCATCTTCTGTGAGAATTTTAGTGTAATAATAATATCATAGCACACCACTCCACTTGCTACCAGCAATGGTGATTGTGTTGCCATTTTGCCATTTTCTAGTGGCAGAAACCAAGTTCAAAGATTTGTTAGGATATCTAATGCATTCTGCTTTTCCCAGCAGTCTCAGGTGGCAGCACAGAAAGTTCCACAACCTAAGAAAGCCCTCAGTTTCAGGCACATGTGAGATTGGTTTCCCAGGACTTTCTTAGTTTTAAATTCAAAGTCCCATGTTCTAGGAACCCCCTCAATCCTGAGCAAACCAGGATAATTGGTCACCCTGCTTCCACTGTGTTACTACTCCATGGGTAGATGCCAAGGTAGATCCAGGTTTATTTGGGAGGCATAGGAAACATAATGTGATACAGTAAAGGAAAGATAGCCAATCAAGACATTATTTAGCCAGACACCACCATGAGCAATCAGATCTTAATCTCGTGGGAAACCTGGAAGTAGGGCAAAACACATGCACCTGCTGGATGTACCTCCCTCCTATTGACCATGGTCAGGGTGCCCTAACTGTGGTTCCAGAAATAAAAGTCTTTCAGACCAGGGATGCAGAGATTGACAACTAGAATTTGACTGGAAACCCTAAAAGATCTGGAAGGTATGAGTAGGACAATATATTTGTTTTCTCTTACCACTGGCAGCACTTGTATCCACTTATGAACCATGTTAAGATGACTTTGTCATAGTAAGGGGGTGGCTGGGCACAACTTGCAATAAGAGGTGTAATGGAGAAAGGCTATAATCCTGGTGGTTAGACTTGAGTCACAGTTGAAGTCCATAATTGCACTCCTCTGTCATGCTTTAGATTCCTCCCACCCTTGGCCAGAAATTCCACTGGTCTCAGTTATTTCCCCAGGGATGGTATAGGATATGTTCCTGGATCAGAGATGTATTATCCACAAATATGAATTGGAGGCCAGGGGTAGAAATCTATAATTTTCAGATTTTCCATTGTGATAACTCAAATAGTTTCTAATGGATCCTTGCTAGAGACATTACAGTTAGCTAATCATGAAGTTGAATACTATCACTGGAAACAACTCCTCTATTCATGCAAAGTCAGACTCCTCTCCTTAGTGCTAGAAAAGGTGAAGCTATGGATTTTCCCTTTTGTTGCTCACCATGTAAATCATTTTACTAGCTTGGTAAACATACATGTTACTGCCACATGTTACTGCCACATTTAAGCATGGATGTTTGTTGAAGAAGAAATGGTAAAATAGAAACAATATACTTCTATTCCATTGTTATGTAGTAGAAGCAATTCTTTAGTTGTAATTTTATAACTTGACCATTGCAGGATGTGTTATTGTGGATTACCTGAGTGGGCCAAAGTAAACACAAGTGTCCTTGTAAATGAGAGGAGGGGCCCAGGCAGAGTCAGAGAAAGAGATGTAATAATGAAAGCAGTGGTCAGTGTCATGTGATTGCTAGTTTTGAAGATGAAGGAAGGAGCCAAACAGTGGGAGCAGTCTCTAGAAGCTGGAGAAGGAAAAGAATGAATTTTCCCCTAGGACCTTTAGAAGGAATGTAACCCTGCTAACACCTTGATTTTAGCCTCATAAAGCCCATTTCAGACATCTGACCTCCAGAACTGAAGGTAATACATTTATTTTGTTCTAAACCACTTAAATCTCTGGTGGTTTGTTACAACTGCAATATGAAAGTTGTGTACAGGTTATCGCAGATTATAATCATTTTTGTGTTTCTGGTGGAAGTATGGTATGTATGCTAAAAACCTAGTGACTAAATCCAAATTCCACAGCTCATCTGCAAATGGGAATCATGATGGTATCTTATTTTGTTGTTCTGAGCATTGAACAATATAATCTATATAAGATATTTTAAGGCATTTAAAAGTGTTCCTGACACATAATAAGAGTTCAAAAACAGCCCTGGCTGGTGTAGCTCAGTGGATTGAGCACGGGCCGGGAACCAGAGGGTCCCGGTTCGATTCCCCATCGGGGCACATGCCTGGGTTGCGGGCCGGGTCCCCAGTGAGGGCCATGTGAGGAGCAACCATACATTGCTGTTTCTCTCCCTCTCTGTCTCCCTCCCTTCCCCTCTCTCTAAAATAAATAAATAAAAATCTTTAAAAAAATAAAAAAAAAGTTCAAAAACACTGACTATTACCTTGGCCAGTGTGGCTCATTGTACTGTACACCAAAAGGTTGGGGGTTCTATCTCCAGTCAAGGTGCATATATTGTCATAATATAACAATAATGCTCTTTATGCTTGTGATGATCACACAGTTTATAAAATGTTCCCATATATCTTAATTTAAACTTAAATCAATTCTTTGAGATTGCTTCTCTATTTTTGGGGTAGACACATAGAGTCTTGGAGGAGGTAGTGGATATTGATAAGGTCTCCGAGTCATTTACAGGCACAGCTGCGATTGTTCCTAACCCAGTGCTCTTTTTCGCTCCTGGATTCATTTTGAGAATATAAAATGGTCTTAAATTTCAGAGGTAAAAGAAAAACAAATATGATTAAACAATGCCACATGCAGAGCTCCCACATTTAGTAATGTCTCAGAACACAATTGGCTTCTGTTTGTTGAACAGAAGTATGTATTGATATCTAAGTTTTGGATTTTTGGAATCTTTACAGTTTAATTTTATATATGTGTATATATTAAACGTATTTTCAATCTACATAATATTCTCTAAGGCTACTCTACTTTTTTCAATTTAGTCACTGACTACCTAGAAATATGGACTCTGGTGGCATAAAAATATAATCAATTGAGAGGTTTCAGGATCAGAAGCTGCCCAGTGATTATTGAAGATGTGACCAAATTGTGCAGATATTTACCATTATCTATAAAGTTCCACATGCTAAGTTAGTAATAAGTAATTGTTCTATCACTTTCAGGATGTGAGTGATATCCAAGTGTCTCCTTTCCTGCAACCTTATATTTCCTATAGGAACAGAGAAAATATTGGATAACATTCACGCTGTTAAGACTTGAATAAGAAAACAATGTGATAAGAGGAATATTGAACTAGATGATATAAAAATGGTACTAGTAGCTAATACTTACTGTTTCTAAGTTGCCAGGCACTTCTATAATTGCATTATGTATATAAATAATGTTACTTCCCACAAAACCCAGGCAACTGTTGTCTCATTTTAGATGTAGAAACTGAGGCAGAGAGGCTAAATAACTTGCTCAAAATCATAAAGTTGACCAGCAGCAGAAGTGGGATTTCAGCTCAAGTGCCCTGGCCCCATAGCCTATTTCCTACCACTGATAAGTTACTTGGAAAAGTAGAGTAGAGATTTCTGAGAAGGAAAAATACAGAATAGGTGAGTTCTGAGAGCAAGAAGAGAGAGTGCTGGGTAGAGAGTACAGGCTCAGATAAGGTTCCATCACAGGGTCTTTGATCACTGTGGTCAGCAAGGGACACTCAGTAATATTTATTTGTGCAATGACAGAAGGGCCCTGAGATAGAGGGAAGCATCCTGAGAGAAGAAACCCCATGGATAATCTTGACCTATTCCACAATTTAGCCAAGGACCAGTACAATATAAATTATTTAAAGATTCAGAGGAAATAAGGTCTTTGTAAAAATATGCTTGTATGATTTATTGGCTCTGTTGCGAATTATTAACCTAAATGCCATGGCAGAATGAGTGTAATCGTTTTTACTTAGAAGAGCACCTGAACCTAAATTGGTGGGTGCAAGTAAGTCTATTTTTGTGAGGCAACAGGCTCCATGGACTTGTTCTTGGCTTCCTCATCTGGAGCCTAAATGAATCAGCTATTAATGTCCCATTCAGGAGACAAAAGTGAGAATTTGCTCTGAATGCTCAACAGGGCGTGTTCCTTAGAATAAGGGCTTGCCCAACCAAAACTGAGGAGGCAGAGACATTTATCTATGTTGCCTCCATATTGTCCTTTAACCCACAGGCTCTCCTGCCTCACAAGTCCACAACTGCACTCCTGCCTGTGTGCACACATGTGCATGTGTGTATATATGTATAGAATCCCAAATTACCTCTTCCTTCCTCCATCATGGCTCTCACACAAGGTCATTGGACTGCATATTGGCAGGCACTGGTGTACAGATGACAAAAGCAACCTCACATTGATTCCTCCAGGAAGGGTATTTCTATATCAAAAGACATTGTTTGAGGCCATGGCACTGTACTATGAAGACTAACACTAGAATGATGGAATTTCAGGCAGAGAAACAGGTGGAGGTAGGGGAATATTTAGTGAGGGGAATATTCTGGACATAGTGGGCCCTTCAGGGGAAATCTGTACATTGTATTTTTACAGTGAACTTTCTTTTTTGCTAATAAATAACATTCTTCTGGCCCCCGTGGATATGGAAAAGCTGGCCTTGACTGCCAGTGCCCCTGGGTCAGTTCTCAGCTGAGCCCTAAGTCTTGGTCATGGGCATCAGGTGCATGTGCCTCAGAGGAAAGGTAAAAGAGTTTGGAGGGGTGGGCTTGAGACAGGCTGTATAATTTTATTGAGCAATGTTTCTTCTTTAAATAGGCTCATAGATAATTCAATTTGCTGGCTTTTGATTGCTCCTCTTAGAGGGTAGTCTCTATATTAATGAAAACATGGATCCTTCAAGTCCCATTGTCATAAGCTATCTTATCAGGATGGTTGATTGAACTTGATCCCATAGTGCGGTTTGACAAAGGTTCAGATTTGTACTGACTACATATCCCTTTGTAGTGTGTGTGCACTCTCTTTCTTTCTGTCTTTCTGGATTTTTTTAACTTTATTTGGAGATGGAGCTAACAGTTATAGAAAGTAAATATCTGCTTAAGTTGAGTGAAAAGTAGTCAGTGAAGAGACAGTGAAACTTCCCAGTGGAAGTCTCTGTGACAGGCAAGTGAGAGCCTGTCATTCTCATTAATGCCATGTGCTCATGCATATATCCACTAGCAGAATTTTAGGGCATTTGTTAAGTTTTGGTTGAGTTAGATTTTGCATCTTGATTATGAAAATGACATATGTACATTTTAAAAATATGGTGCTTGATAAATTTCTGTTCACAAGGACTTTCCTTCCTAGGACTTCTATGTTAAATTCAGCTTGTGCACTTCAAGGAGAATGGGAAAAGCATGAAAAGTCCTGAGAAAGGAGACTGAATAAGTTCAATGTGAGGGTGGTTTCCCTATGAGAACCGGTTGGAAAGGCACAGTGGGAATCAGTGCAGGGATCTCAGGTATGAGTAGGAATGGTAAGTTAGAGAGGTGCCAGGCATGATAAGTGTTCACTTATTTATCAAATCCTTGAAAACTGAGGGTTTTGCTTGAAGCTTGAAAGTGATAATTTAAAACTAGAATAACAGATACATTTTACACAGGTCATAAGCACTATTGATTTTGTGTAGCCACTTGAGCAAGAAGTAGGTTCCAAGACCAGATACATAAGTGAGGAGTAAAACTGTAGTTGATCATTGAAGGTGCATTAAGGACATTTAGGAAACATTTATATTTTTTAGGATGAGATCATGTTTCTC
Organism: Micronycteris hirsuta; assembly: GCA_004026765.1. Taxonomy (NCBI): domain Eukaryota; kingdom Metazoa; phylum Chordata; class Mammalia; order Chiroptera; family Phyllostomidae; genus Micronycteris; species Micronycteris hirsuta. The sequence goes on from PVJI01027774.1 coordinate 16,100, forward strand.
CATGAAAAACCCTTAAGGAAGGAGAAGAATTGAAACCACTGGCATAGCAGAGTTCTCTTTTTCTGCGTGTGTTCCTGGATACTAAATTTCTTCCTCATAAAATGTGATTTTCTCCTTTACTGTCAAGTATAGAAATGATACCTCAAGAATATAGTCTCTATTCTCAAATTAATGGTAGGATTTCAATGTGTCCAGCAAATATATAAGCATGAGAAAGTGGTATTTTGAAATCTGTCAATTTATCTTTTTTTTTAAAGATTTTATTTATTTATTTTTAGACAGAAGAGAAGCGAGGGAGAAAGAGAGGGAGAGAAACATCAACGTGTGGTTGCCTCTCATGTGGCCCCCACTGGGGACCTGGCCTGCAACCCAGACATGTGCCCTGACTGGGAATCGAACCGGCCACCCTTTGATTCGCAGCCCGCACTCAATCCACTGAGCTACACTAGCCAGGGCTGTCTATTTATCTTTTGCTATGGCATTTCTAACAGTCAACATCTCTTGGTTGACTATCACTTATGTGTAGACTAGGTAGTCTCAAACCAAGGTGCTTTAGAGGGGGTGGTCAGGCAAGTGAATGGACTATGAGATGGATCAGGGTATTAATAGGGAATGGTGAGGACTGTAGCAAACTGGAGGTGATTTTCCTTTGTTCAGAGATACTGCTGATATTCAGTTTTAACCAATAGTTGTCATGTGAAGCTTCAGGTCAACTGTTGTGATTCTGTACAAATATTTTCAAGAGATGCAGAAATATGGTTAAAGAAGCAAAATTTTCTATCATTTAAAATAGCATATAAGCCCCGAAGCACTACAATATGACATCTGGAGAATGATCTATCAGGGGGTAAATTAACATCAAATAAATAAACAGAAATAACAAAGCATCAACAAAACAAAACAAAACAAAACAAACAAAAACACAGATTTTTGCCCAAACCATTTCAAATAAAATCAACAAGTAATTAATGTATTTCTTTTTTTAATATATTTTATTGATTATGCTATTACAGTTGTCCCATTTTCCCCCCTTTCTTCTCCTCCACCCCCATGCCCCCCCCCATTCCCCGTCCTTTAGTTTTGTCCATAGGTCATACACATAAGTTCTTTGGCTTCTACATTTCCTATACTATTCTTAACCTCCCCCCGTCTGTTTTCTACCTACCATTTATGCTACTTATTCT
>PVJI01027775.1:0-17076 GCA_004026765.1 Micronycteris hirsuta
GCACTCCAATGTTCATAGCAGCACAATTCACAATAGCCAAGTGCTGGAAACAACCTAAGTGCCCATCTACAAATGAATGGATCAAGAAACTATGGTACATCTACACAATGGAATTCTACGCAGCAGAGAGGAAGAAGGAGCTTATACCCTTTGCAACAGCATGGATGGAACTGGAGAGCATTATGCTAAGTGAAGTAAGTCAGGCGGTGAGGGACAAAATACCATATGATCTCACATTTAACTGGATCATAATCAACAAAAGCAGAAAGCAAGCAAAACATAACCAGAGATATTGAAATTAAGAACAGTCTTTACAATTTCTTGAGATTTCTGTTTGCATTTGAATAATTTTTTATAACTAATTAGTGACCCTCATGACCTTTTTATTCTTATAAGAAATTTCAACATCTTTAATGACATTGGAGGTGGGAACCATGTGAGAATACAGAAAAAAAAGCACTCAAAGAAATAATCAATTTTGTAGGATATTCCTTTCCTTCCCAGTTGTATACATCTTCCTTTTTTATTCTAGGTCTGTTGTTGGTGGGAATTAGGTTCCTCCATAGGATCACTGGAAAAGCGCTCCAAGAACGCATGGATGGGGGACGGAAGTGTGGCAGGGTTTATCCGGGTGGGAAAGAAGCTGCACCCTGGTTTCCAATGCCCCATCTCCTTCCGTCCCACCACGGAAAAAGTTCAATCTTGTCTTTAGTAGGGCCAAGATGAAGGCCTGAGTCCAGAGCTACTGGTGCATATTGAAGTCCAGTCCAGTCCACCATCCAGCAATCAGTGTTTGTTTCCAGCTGCAGTCCATTCAGCTCAGGCTTCCTCGTGGAGCCTGCGTGTAGAATTGCACAGCCATGAGCCACGTGGTTGCTAGGGCCACATGTCCATTGAAGGAACAGACCAGTACACCATGCAAGTGTAGGCCACGAGTAAGAGAGAGAGAGAGAGAGAGAGAAAGCTTACTTGTTCCCCTTGGGTTATAACCAGGAGCTTGGGTGTGGGACAGACCAGGTGCTTCCTCAAAATGACCAATCAACTTTCCAAACTTTGGTGGGCTTTGCTAGGTCCACCCCCTAGTTAAACTGACAGGCCTGTATGTTCCAGCACCTCACTTTGTGTTGCCCAACAATCTGGTACTGGAGCGAGGAGGGAGGAGTGTTAATTCCCTTGGTAGAGCACAATGCTGTGGTCCCCTGGGGTGTGAAGCTATAGTTCTTGGCTGAGCAAGTAGGTTTCTGTTTCCCAGTTTATTCAGCTCAATCTCTAAGTTCCTTTTGCTCAATTATCTAGGTAAACACTAATGGTAACAGGTCTATGTTTTACAGTTTTTCTGAATACTAACGTGAACTACATAAAATGTACATAATGAGTTAACTAATTAGGAAGTCAATTGGTAGTATATGGAAAAAAGAGCACAATTAATTGATTAAAACAATGAATTTATTGGCTCATATAACTTGAAAATCTAGTGGGATTTTTGACCCTAATTCTGTTCAAAGAATGAAACAATGTCACAAGAATTCTTGCTTTTGCCATTGCATTCTCTGTAGTGCTATGCCTTGGTTAATTCTCAGCTCCCTTCTACACAGTAGAAACATGGCTGCCTATACTTTTCAACTTTTACATTACCCTGACAGCAACTCCAGTCAGGCAGGTCAGGTGTGTTTTATTTCCAAAAAATGTCCTAGAATAGTGTCAGGGCTCTGATTTGATGACCTGTTCAAACTTCAATTAATCATTGGAATATGATGCTTTAATTGCTCATACCTGGGTCACATGACCAGTTCTAGGTTTGAATCATCTTCACTCAAAATACATAAAAGGTTAATGGGAAAGCAAGAATGGTGAAATGTGTGCTGGCCAGACCAAATATTAGGTCTCTGCAGTGTGCTTGCTTAGCTGGAAGCAAAGTTTGGAGCTTCCTTTCTTTCTTCATCTTCCTGTAAGTAGCTGTCATGGATTGATTATTCTTTAGCATGCTACTGGAAATGCATTCAAATAGAGGATGGAATTCCAGCACAGCACTAAATCTCACATGGACAAGGTCCTCTCTCTAACTCCTCTGTCTGTGGGACAGAAATGGTAAATAGCAGATCTGTTTTCAAAATGGAGAAAGACCTGGATTATTCAGACTTTTTCCCAGTGTCTCTCTATTCCTTTCTCTTGTTGCTACCTTAAATCACCATGGTAACAGCCAAGCAGAGGTTTTGATGTTGTGAGAGAGGCAGAGTTTAGAAAAGGGAGATAGCTGTCTTCGTTAATAGAGTTAGGATGAAACCTTTATAGGGCTAACCAGTTTAAGAAAAGGGAGTGTTCCATGAGATTCAGCTCCACGTTGGACTCCCACTAATAGTTCTCCATTCTCTCCCTATAGTGAAATCACACATTCATACCATTTTCCATGGGAATTTGCAGTGCCTCCCCCTTGGGGTTGAGTATATTCCTGACACTCCAACTTGGGGCTTGGCTATGTGATTTGCTTTGACCAATGCAGGCAGAGAGTAAAATGTGTGAAGCTTTAAACTAGCTGGCATGGTTGGTGACATTGAACATTTTTTCCTATGTCTATTGGCCACCTGTATGTCCTCTTTGGAGTGTGTCTATTCAGGATCTTTGCCCATTTTTTAATTGAATTGTTTAATTTTTATTGTTGAGTTTTATAAGTTCTTTATAAACATTTGATATAACACCTTATCAGATGTATAATTGGTGAATATATTCTCCCTTTCAGTGCACTGCCTTTTCATTTTATTGATGGTTTCCTTTGCTGTGCAAAAATTTTTTAGTGTTATACAGTCCAATTTGTTTTTTTTTCTTGCCAGAAGAGATATATTGGAAAAAATTTTATTACATGAAACATCACCAATCACCAGAAAAATGCTAATTAAAACCACAATGAGATACCACTTCACACCTTTCAGAAAGGCCATCATCAATAAATCAACAAACAAGTCCTGACAGGGATGTGGGGAGAAAAAGGAACCCTCAGGCACTGTTGGTGGGAATGCAGACAGATGCAGCACAGCCACTGTGGAAAGAAGTATGGAATTATATCAAATAATTAAAAATGAAACCGCCTTATGATCCAGCAAGTCTGTTAGCAGCAGAAAAATGGTACTAGGCATCAGAGACAAGTTGGGCCAGTCCTTAGTCAGCCATCTCCGTACTTGAGTCTGGCTTGATAGAATTCTGAGCCAAGGAACTCAAATTATAAGGGAAAATTTATTTAGAAAGTTTTAGAGGTCGTAGAAAAGCACTTGGAGCTTAGGAGAAAGAGGAAGACTGATACACTCCTTGAGGTACAAAAAAAGAGGAGCAGTGTGGTCATTCTCCAGAAAAGGGAGAGAGAGAGAGAGCTCACAGGGTCCCTGGACCAAGAGTTTTTATCTGAAGGCCTCAGGGGACAATCCCAATAGAACATTCGCCAGTTTTTCAGTTGGGCTCCCTCATGGTTTCCACTGATGGTCACCATCAGGGCATCATTAGTCAATGCAGCTGGTCCCGATGTCAGCCATGGTGTTACTCCATCTGATTTTATTGCTTCTTTGGGCCTGGAGCAAAAACAGAGCTGAAGCCCAGATGTTATCTTCCAGGGGCTAATGCTGAAGGAATGATCATGCAAGAGCTGAAAGTTTTGTTCATTTCTAGGCACCCAGGGCTCTCCACCCTGGTAACCCTTTGTACCTGGCCTATTGTTTCTACTATATTTCCAGTTCTGGAAATATATTCAAAGAAACCCAAAACCCTAATTCAAAAGAATACATGCACCGCTATATTTATTCCAGCATTATGTACAATGACCAAGATTTGGAGGTAGCCCAAGTGTACATTAGTAGATGAGTAGATAAAAAAAAAAAAAGCAGTGGTATATTTACACAGTGAAACACTATTTGGATGTAAAAAAGGAGATCTTATCATTTGTGACAGCAATTCACAAATAGAGATTATTCTAAGTGAAATAAGCCAGTCAGAGAAAGACAAGTACCATTTAATTTCACTGATATGTGGAGTCAAAATGTAAGTGAACACAGGTCCAGCTTTCTGCCATTTCAAAAGCCAGTACTCAAGAGACAAGTTCTGACATAAAGGACAGTGGCTTATTCAGATGCTGGCCTCTTGATGGGGGACTCATGTCTCAAAGCTCATCTTAATACCTCAGTACAGACCTAGGTTTTTATAAGGAGGGAGGGGGGAACAGAACAAAGAGATCAATGGACAGAGCTGTAAAATCCTCTATGGACAGACCAGCACCACCAGAGGGAAAGGTGGGTGGGGGAAGTAGAAAAGGACTTGACATGGAGTGGTGAACACACAACATAATATATAGATGATATAGAATTCTATACCTGAAATCTATATAATTCTATTAACCAATGCTACCCCAATATATTCAATAAAGAAAAAGGTATTACTATTCGTATACAGAAAATACATACATGCGTTCATACACACAGACAAACAGAAGCTAGCTTGCTTGGTTTGGCTTGTGCTTTTGTGTTTCTGCCATCTGTCATCAGATCTTGCCTGGGTCTCGGAATGAGTTGTGCGGAGCAGCTACAAAGCCGACTTTCGTTCTGAAGAATTGCTACCCCAGCCAACCCAAGACCCGTGAATGAGAACATGCCTCTCCTTGTAAATCACTGAGACTGCTGGGCTGTTTGTTAGGCAGATTTATCTTGCAAATCTGACTAAAACACAAGTTGTCTGCATTCGGATTTATGACCAAAGACAAATATAAGAATAATGTCACTTTAAAACATTAAAACCAAAAACAAAAAATTTTTTAAACATTAAACCATGACTCACATGGTCCTTTCAGAGTACTGTTATGATACTGAAGAAAAAAATTTTTTTTTAGATCTGAGAGGCAAAGAAGGATCAAATTAACTCAAAATCTTAATTTGCATATCTCCAGCAGTTTGAGGTTGATATATTAATCAATGCAAGATTTTTATTAATGCCCTCTTTCTCTCTGTTTTGTCTTCCTGCTTTGTATCACACAGCCGGTCTCACAATTATCACAACTATTCTTCCCTGCAAACCCACACACTTCACTCTAACCTCATGCCTTTAATTCTTATTCTATACTCCCTTTCCATTTTAATTTAATTGACAGAGCAGCAAAGAACTATTTTGGCAAACAAGGATTTCCCTGGAGAACTAGGTGGGAGAGATTAGACAAAATCAGAATTCTCTCTTGCTAGCAGGGAGAGATAACAGCCACACTTTCCCACATGCTTCCCTTGGGAACTACATGGGAGGAAGTGATTGGTCACAGCCAGTGCCCCCCCACCCCCTTCCTGTTCATGTCTGTCACCAAATGTCACTTAGGAGGATGATTTTCAACTTATTCTTTGTTTTTTTTTTGGTTTCTGTATTCTTATTGAATTTTAATTATAAAAATATACTAATTTTAAGAAATTAAACAATAGAAAGTTGTAAAAACAAAATGGTAATAATCTTAACTTCTCTCCTTCACTCTCACTCTCTCTCAGCTAATCAGTACCCAGTGTTAAGTGTATGTTCCTTTAAAAAATCTACCTATACAATCACATCAAGATTTTCTACTTTTTCTGTAAAATAAACTCTGCTCTACACTTTCATCTAAGATCTGTTTTATTTTTACCCCTTAAAACATGCATAACATTTCTTCAGGCAAAAAAAAAGTTTAAATTCACTTTCTTTTTACTTAAAAATAATGGCATAATACTCCATGCTATACATTTATCAAAAATTATTCAACCAATCTTTCTTAATTAATGTTTAGGTTATTTCTAGTTGTTTCTGTTTCTTTTACCATTACTATGGCAAATTAAAGTCAATGAGTGAAGACGTGTAATCTTATGGAAAGAAACAACAAACCATTTGAGTCAATTATACAATTTGCTATATATATGGTCTTTTACAATGTGTGTGTGTATGTTCTATTTTGATCCTTGACCTTTTGATTCTTCCTTTTTTATTGCTTCTGAACTTCCCTACTTCTTCAACAAACCACAGGGACGAAATGAATGCATGCTCTCCATAGGATAGCAATACTGAGCAAAATAGGCAACCACTTGGTGGTATGAATTCAGGGAATTTAGAAAGACTCCTTAATCACCTCAAATCCCTCATAAATTGCTTCCTGACTCCTGACTTTTCTTTGTCTTAAAATAATTGCAGATATCGCTGAGAGAGCTAACACACCAAGTCTCATTAGATTTTTACATATTATTTTTAGTATTTTTTTCAAATCCTGCATGACACTTTTTATGTAGAAAGAGCAAATGAATTAAATAGCAATCTTAAAAAATATATTAAACTAACTAGAATAAAAAGTGCATAAAGGAAGATTGAGTAAACCAAATGCAAACATCATCTAAATTATAAGTTTCTGAAAGGAAAACCCTAATAGATGACTTTGTGTTGAAGTTATTTTGGAAATCAAATACACTTCAACATGTGGTGTCAGTCAAGGGCCTAAGGTAATTGAAATATTCAAATCAGATTTTATCCTCCAGCCTGATATCAGATGGTAGAATTTCTAAAGCAAAATAGAGTATACTTTAATCTTTTAAGATGCACTCAAATTTCATGGTTGAGAGAGTTAAATTTTGTGAGTTCCCCCCCCCCAGATGCAGGATACTGGGGATCACCACTTTCCAAGAGTAAGAAAGTACTGGAGTGTAACAAAAAAGTGGGTTTGAGATCCTATTAGACCCTAAGTAAATTTCAAAACAGCCATTTGCCATCTGTTTGTTATGAAACACATTCCAGTAATGAATGCAAAATTGTTTTTCCATCATAAAGGTACTTGACAAATATAAGAGGTTATCATCACTCATACAAAGAAAATTCCTATTTTCTTAACAGAGTTAAAAATGTTTAAATGTGACAAGTTCCTGATTCCACACAAAAGAATGGCTTAAGGAGCTAACTCCTTAGCTTCTTTTAAATAAAAATATTAGCTTTCTAAATTTTTATATCCTCTACAACCTGTTTCCCTTGGGATTGGAAGTGTGATTACAGGAAGACCTAAGCGAATTAGCTAAATAACACTTTTATTTCATATCCAGTCAAAAACCTTTATAATTATTTTTATAATTGCATGCTCATCTTTCTGAATCAAACTTTGTTTTTTCAAAGATATTTCCTTAATCTTCAAAGACAATACTGTGGTAACTGATGCTAAAAACACCTGTTTGAGGAAAGCTTATCATTTGACCTGCCTTAGAATTTTAAATACCCCGAATGAGAGATTACTCACTGAAAGTAACAAGAAAATGAATAGAAGAAAACATAATACAAAAGAAAATTAATAAGATACTTTCTAATGTTTTTGATAGGGTTAGCAAACACCAAGCAAAGCTTAGAAAATAAAGTCATAAATGTATACAAGGTATTAATTCAAATAGAATATATTGAGTATTAAAATAGAGTCTATAACAGGAAGGTTCTATGACTGATTAATTTGCAAAGACCTATAAGGAAGTCATCAACAAATAGAATAGAGCAGATTTAATATATATATTTTTAAATAGTATCATAACCATATTATTGAAAGAATAACTTGAAATCAATAGGGTTCAAGGACAACAACTTGATCCTTTTTCATCATTGCCCTTCAGCTCCATCAAATTATTTTTGTATGGTGGTAAAAATCTAGTGTGATCTAATATTAAGGCTTTAGTTTTTCATTTACTCATAAGTGTCCTTGCTCTCTCTGCTTGGGCCTTTCTTTGGCTAGGAAATCTTCAGTCTGGAAGAGGCCATGATTAGATTTTCACTGTTTCCTCACTTTGCTCTTTTACTCATTCTCTTTGTTTCATTTTTCTGACATTTAGGTTAGATCAAGGGAAATATGGACACCAAGAAATTTACTAAATATTTCTGGTCCCTTCATTTTGTCATATATACAATAAAAGAAATCAAATAGGTCACCCAGACAGGCATACCTCAGAAACATTGTGAATTTGGTTCCAGACCACACACTAAAGCAAGTCGCACAATTTTGTTTGTTTCCCATTGCATATAAAAGTTATGTTTACACTATCCTTTACCCTATTAAGTGTGCAATAGCAATATGTTTAAAAAATAATGTGTATACCTTAAGTAAAGATAGATGTTTTATTATTAAATCACACATATGCCATGCTACCTATCATCTGAACTTTCAGTGAGTCATAATCTTTTCTGCTGGTGGAGGTCATGCCCTGAGGTTTGATAGCTGCCGACTGATAGGGTGGCAGTTATTTAAGGTTGAAGTGGCTGTGGCAATTTCTTCATATAACAGTGAAGTTTGTGCATTGATTAACCCTTCCATTCACCAATAAATTCTCTCTAGCAAGCAATGCTGTTTGATAGCATTTGGCCCACAATAGAACTTCTTATTTTTTCAAAATTGAGTCAGTCTTCTCAAAGCCTGCCACTGCTTCATACACTCTGCTTGTGTCATGTTCTAACCCCTTGTTGTCATTCCCGCAGTCTTCACGCCATCCTCACCAGGAGTAGATTCCATCTCAAGAAACCACTCTGTCTGCTCATCTATAAGAAGCAACTTCGCGCTTGTTAAAATTTTATCATGAGATTGCAGCAGTTCAATCACGTTGCCAAGCTCCACTTCTAATTCTAGTTGCCTTGCTGTTTTCATCATACCTGCAGTTAATTCCTCCACTGATGTCTTGAATCTCTCTAAGTCATCCGAGAGGATTGGAATCGACTTCTTTCAAACTTCTGTTAATGTCGATACTTTGACTTCCTCCTAAATCACAAATGCTCTTATGGGCAGCTGGAATAGTGAATCCTTTCCTGAAGGTTTTTAATTTATATACTTTTTCAAGATCCATCAGAAGAATCACTATCTATGTCAGGTATAGCATTACAAAATAGATTTCTTAAATAAAAAGACTTCAAAGTTGTTATTAATCCTTGATCTGTGGGCTGCAAGTAGATATTATGTTAGCAGGCAGAAAAATTAGATTAATCTCAATGCACATCTCGACCAGAGTTCTTCAGCGACTAGGTGCATTGTCAATGAGCAGTAGTAACATTATGAAAGGAACTTTTTCTGAGAAGTAGCTCTCAACAGTAGGCTTAAAATATTTAGTAAACCATATTGTAAACAAATGTACTATCACCCAGGCTTTGTTCAATTTCTAGTGTACAGGCAGAGTAAATTAAGTATGAATCTTAAGGGCCCTAGAATTTTCGGAATGGAAAATGAGCACTGGCTTCAACTTAAAGTCACAAGTTGTGTTAGTTCCTAATAAGAGAGCCAGCCTGTTTTTTGAAGCTTTGAAGCCAGGAATTAACATTTCTTCTGTAGCTTATGGAATTTATAGATGGCATCTTCTTCCAACATAAGGCTGTTTGGAAACCGCTTGTTTAGTATAAGCATCTTTATTGATTACCTTAGTTAGATCTTCTGGATAACTTGCTACAATTTCTGCATCAGTATTTGCTGCTTCACCTTGTACGTTTATGTTATAGAAATGGCTTCTTTCCTTAAACCTCCTGAACCAACCTCTTCTACCTTTAAACTTTTCTTCCACAGCTTCTTCATCTCTCTCAGCCTTCATAGAATTGAATAGACTTAGAACCTTGCTCTGGATTAGGGTTTGATGTAAGGAATGTTGTGGTTGGTTTGATCTTCTATCCAGACCACTAAAACTTTCTCCATATCAGTAACAAGACTGTTTCATTTTCTTATCAGCTGTGTGTTCTCTGGAATAGTACTTTTAATTTCTTTCAAGAACTTTTCTTTTGCATTCATAACTTGGCTAAGTTTTGCATTTTACTTTCATCTGAACATTTTAGGTTATTAATTTTAAGGTCATTTTAAGGTTATTAATTAACCTAATTTCAATATTATCGTTGTGTTTCAGGGAATAGAAAGGCCAAGAAGAGGGGGAATAAAGAGAAATAGCCAGTCAGCAAAGCAGTCAGAACACTCACAACATTTATTGATTAATTGTGCTGTTTTATATAGGCATGGTTTGTGGTGCTTCAAAACAATTACAACAGTAACATCAAATATCACTGATCAAAATCACTGTAACAACCAGACTTTTCAATAATGAAAAAGTTTGAAGTATCATGCGAATTACCAAAATGTAACACAGAGAAAAAAGAAAAGAAAGCAAGTGCTGTAGAAAAAAATGGCACCAATAGACTTACTCAATGCAGGGTTGCCACAAACCTTCAGTTTGTAATAATGCAATATCTGCGAAGTGCAATAAAATGATGTGTGCCTATATTTTTTCACCTGAATAATTCTATTTTTCCTCTTTTTTATTTAAATGAAAATAGAAGCCAGAAAAAGAGGTAAAGGGCCAAATGCAAATTTTATTTATCTGGCATTTTTTTCTAAGGCTCTTGTCATGAAAGCAGCCTTCAGACCACTGAATACTACATATGTGCCATGCATTGTGGCCTTATCCAGGAAACTTGTATTCATAAAGATGCATAGATTAGGACTTCACAAGTCAGCTGAGATAAATGTGAAACAAATTGTGAACAGCTAGAATTTTTTTTTCTGGTTCAGTGTTTGTCACCATAGTATTTACTATGTATCAGGCACTGTTCTAGTTCACTATCGTGTGAACAAAACAGAACAAAATGTCCAACTCACAAAACGTATGTTCTGTTGAATGTGGAAACAGAACAATAAATACTAATGTAAATAGATATATATTACAGCATATGTTCAAAGCTGTGAGATATAATAGAGGAGAAAACATAAATCAGGCCAAAGGGGAAATGAAATGTTCAGGTGGTAGAGGAAGAATTGGTTAACAGGATGAAATTTTAAATAGGCTGATCAAAATAGGCTTTACTGAGAAAGTAGTATTCCAATCACCATTTGTTGACCACAGTGAGTCATAGGGTCAAGCTAGTCTAACACCAAAAAGACCAGAGATCTGTAACTCTTCCACAGGATAGGGTAAATCTCAAGAAAAGTATGAAAATACTTTAAAAAATAATACCATTATCCAAAGTAGGACAGTGAAAAGAAGGGACACCGTTTAGAAGTTTATTGCAGCGCTCTGTTGTGAGAGATGATCATGGTGCCTTCGCTATCACTTACACCACAAACAGTGGAATCCTGAGATATCCAAGATATTAAAACAGGGAGTTGGGGACATGGCAAAGGATAGAGGCTCATGTAGGAATGGAAGTAACCCAGGACACTTTTGGGAAGAAGTTTTAAGAGCCAGGTTCAAGCTGTCTCTCTTCCTTTGCCATGAGACTGCCATTGTCCAGAGAGCAACGGTTCTGTCAGGCTGGCTCCCAGAGAGAAGGCAACATGGAGCAGAGCCACAGCTTACCCACAATGGCTATGGAACGTGAGTGAGAAAATCACCTCTTTTATTTTTCTTTGCTTTCTAAGCCTCTGAAATTTTAATGTTGCATGTTACCACAGTAGTCTGTACCGATATGCATTCTCTGCCCGTCCCCAGTCTTTTCTCAACACAACAGTCAGAGTGAGCATTTTCAAACTGCAAATCAGATCATGCAACTTATCTCATTTAAACTGTGCTCTTCCTTGAATAAGCTCCTACTTCAGGAATTTTGTATTGAGTGTTTCCTCCTCCTTCTGGCTAACTCCTTCACCTACTTCCAGTCTTTGCTCAGATGCATAGCATAGAGGCTTATAAGAAAAGATAAGATAAAAGAAATGGAAAGAACTCAAGTGAAAGAAAAACTGGTAAACACAAAATGCAAAAAGCATAGGAATGTTGTCTATATTGATTTATTACATATAAACATTTAAAAATATATAATTTAGTTTCATGAATTCTTAAAACTAAAATTCTCCAGGAAAAAAAAAAAAAAAAAACAGATTCTACATACTTAAATTCTACAACAGGGAAATGTTCACTAATAAATAAAAAAAGACAATGAAAGAAATTCCAAGCAGAAGGAAAAGCATGCTAAAATATTTGTGATCAAATGGACAATGTTTGACTAACAGAAATAAACAGATGAAAATAATATGCAAAGGAACAGTGGGAAAAGATGTGACAGAGCAGCATGAAAAGACCCAATCACTAAGGAGACTGTGCCAAACCAAGGAGCTCCAATACTAACTAGTACCAGGGAATCACTGAAGTAATTCAAGTGGGAAAGTGACATGATGTCATCTTTATGACAGATCCGGTTGCTTTAAATAAATGATCATTACTTTTTCACTTATCACTCTTTATGAAACACAGGAAAGTATCTCTGCAGTGAACAGTCATAGAAATCTGTAATGTCATTCAAACATCAAATCAGAGCTAGAGGCCCATCACCATGCTGGTACTTTGTCAATCAATCGATTTATCATTTTATTGGAATTATAATCACTGATATCTCTAAGATCTCTTCTGTAAAACTGAATATATAAAGAGAGTCACTGGGATTAGTAACCTAGACTTGGCAACACATTGTAAGTATCTTACAGGTATGGTGATTCTAGGTATAGAAGGAAGATCATACTGGAATATATCTCCATACCCTGAAACCAAAATTAAAAAAAAAATAGCTATGTATATAACCTGAAAGAAATGTCTTATTAAACTGTAAAACCTTAGGGCCAAATAAATTCTTGCCTGGAATCTCCATCTTCACCTGTCAACCCAACCCTCTCTCATGCTACAAGTAGATAATCACCACCAACATTGCAGTACCTTCTTTTAGCTAGAATGAATCAGCAGGAATCAAGAAAATGACAAACACAGCCATATACATACAGTCTTATATACTAATAAATCTCTGGATATAATACCTCAAATTTGAGTCAATGAATACAAAATTTAAATTGTAATAAACACCATGAGGTTGTCTTCCACAAAGTTATAGTAATTTACATTCTGACCAGCAACAAACTACTTTTTCTTATGTCCCTGAGCATTATTCAAAGATTTTAATAGCTTCCTAATCTTAGAGATAAAATAACATTATCTCACATTTGTTTTAATTTGCTTTTGCCTAAGTTCTACAGTGGTTCATCATTGTTTTTAAATATTTATCGCTCACATGATTTTTCTCCTCTGTGAATTATTTATTTTCATCACTTTCCTATGTTTATATTCCAATATATGCCTATTAACAATAACCTTTTGCCGTGTGGCTTTTCTTTGTCTGTTAACTTTGTTAAGCCTTTGCTATCAGTCAAATAAGTACTTTTTAATGTCTTCTGAGTGTATAGATATTCACAAGAAGATACTCCCACTCCTAAAGAACCACTACTCATCTAATTTTCTTCAGTTTTTACATTAAAATTCTTAATACATCAGTATTCCCTTTTTGCCCATGATGTGGGTAGGGGATGAATTATAGTCACTTTATGATTGAGAAGCCTAGGATTTAGAGGTTATATAAAGAGGACATATTTTCAAAAAAGAAAAGAGATTGATAGTGGAGAGAAAAAAACTTTGAAGTATTACCATGTTTATCCACTGTGCTAGGCAGTTTAATTTTTTCTTAAATTTAGTCAAAGTATTTCCCATCTCTGAAACATGACTACATGAAAGTTTGTAGGGTTTAAGTATAGCAGATACATGCACACCCTACCCAACTTTTTTTGAATACCCAATGTCATATTCCCCTGGGTAGATTTTGGAAAAGTGTTTGAGAATGTGGGAAGGTTGCAGAGAGCAGGAGCATCGTGGGTCGTAGCCTCTTCCCACTTGGTCATTTGAAAATTATAACCAAAGAAATTGAGTGTCATAAAAATGAGAGCTCTCCTGAGCTTTAGTTTACAGAACATGAGGAAACGTTTGTCAACTTAAATAACAGAAACAAAAAACTAATACGAATACCTTTACTAGATGCTTAAAAACCATTTTAAAAAATCACTGCAGGGAAACATAAAGTAAATAAAAAGCTAATGTTAACTTGGCTCATTGAGGCATACAGCTATGCTCAATAATAAATGAGGGATTTGAAAGGGCTAAAAGGAGAAAAATACATGCAAATTAATGGCTTACTATACCCAGTGGCAGCCAAATAAAACAGAAATATTCATTTAGGTAACGATTTTAGGGCATAGGGAGAAATTTTTTCTCAGTATATATGCTTACAACAGAACACATCACTATTTCATTAGATAATTAATCATTAGTTTCTAAAGATAAAAAACAACCAATACTGTATTAGTTTTCCACAAGGTCTGTCCAGTAGGTATCCAGCCATGTACTATGAAAAATAGAGACATTTATTGAAGAAGATACAAGATAAAAGAAACACTGTACACAGGACAATGATGCTTCAGTCCCCTTCAAAGTAGACATGTTGGGACCTCACAGACAATGATGCTTCAGTCCCCTTCAAAGTAGGCATGTTGGGACCTCACACAGTTCTCCTAGTCACCATCAGCTGCCCCATTGTATTTTCCTGAATCTCATTGACAGTCTGAAATCTCTTCTTTTTCAAAGGTGATTTTAGTTTTGGGAAAAGCCAGAAGTCACAGGGCACCAAATCTGGGCTGTAGTGGGGCTGAGTCACCTAGGTGACTTGATGTTTGCCAAAAAACTGTACACAAGATGTGGTGCATCAGTGGTGTGTTTTGTGATGAAGCTGCCAATCACCAGCTGCCCATATTTGCGGCCTTCTGAATCATCCCAATATTTCCTCAGAGGAAAGTTCAAGCTTAATGCAAAATTTGATGCAGATTCATTGCTCTACTTGCTCATTTTGAATGTAATAGCCACATAGTACACATGCTCACTCAATGGTATCTATTATGTGCAGAATCCAATGCCTTGCAGCTGTACAGAAAGTTGTTGTTTTTTTTTTAAGCTAGCAACAGAGAGAAACTCCAGCAATAATGGCACCACAATCTCATGTTTACATATATATTCATGTTATATATATATATTCATATATATATATATATATATATATATATATATATATATATATATATATAAAATAATCTATTGGTTAGAATCACAGGTTCCACTCATACTCAAGAGGAAGTGATGAACAAAAGCATAAATACCAAGAAGCAGGAATTATAGGGTCCACCTTAAAAGGTGATCACAACAAAACATATCTCACAGTATTTGAAATTCTGTTGGGTATGACATGCAATGCTTATTTTTCTTGTATATATCTTTGTAAACTTAAGAATAAATTGATTTAATGATTTTTAAATACTTAACCTCATCATTAAAACATATTAAGGTAAACATAATTCATGTAATATAGAAGTGAATTAAATACAACTAATTACATGACATTATGGAGAAAAGCATGGAATTAGAAGCCAAATTTTAATTTTGGCTCAATCACATACTACATGTTTACTTGCTATTTGTTCATGAACTTCTGGGGGCTCCAATTTCTTTATCTAAAACCTGGAGCAAATTTATACAAGATTCTTATGTCAATCAGAGAAAATATTAGGTAAGTGCATTGAACACATCTGGCACATAAGAGTTGTTCAGCAAAACACAGAAGTCTCTAATAAAATCATAGCATTTAAAGCCCACCATGTACATACATAAGACATTGAGTACTTTTAAGAGTTTAAACAATAGCTTCTATTTCTAAGGAAAATATAATTTATAAGGGGAAACGAGGGGCAAACTAATTCAGCATGCACCAAATTGAACAGTCAAATGCATACATACATATATTCAAATATAGTAAATAATATACCCATGTTCATTTGAACACTTTATGTACATTAAATGCAAAGTTGTTTCTTTTGTTCTTGAGTCTCATTCTCTCGGTTAATGCCAGATGTCCTTGAGTGTGTCTCTCTGAGTACTCTCAACATAGAGTACTGGCAGGGACATTAAATACACGCCTTCTCAGACAGTAAAATATGGAGATAACACAGAGTCTACACTTTATATGAGGCCTTCTTATTCAGAGGATTGAACTTTTATGTAGAGTAAAAGTTCAAGAATCACTGGCTGACTGTTAAACAATAGAAATAAATGTAGAGGGTCTAGAGGGTTAGGATACAAATATTACGGATTCTGACTGATTTCACTTCTGATCACCAACTCCAGTGTGTGCAGGGGTCACGGTGGGCATTCCCAAAACCACCAAGCAATTTTTCGGCATCAGCTCAGTGTCTTACAATTCAATTCAGTTCTGTCACTATCTACCTGAAGACAACATCAGATTCCACAGGTTAAGGCTTCAGTCCCACAAAGCTACCCCTAAACCCCCTCTTCAGTTGCCAATTGCAAATCCAGGCTATCAACTGTGTCTCTATAGACCAGAGGTTCCAAACACTGCCTTCTGACTTGGATTTGGTTAATTTGCTAGAGTGCTCCACAGAACTCAGAGACACATTTTTACTCAATAGGTTACTGTTTTATTATAAAAGGATAGAACTCAAGAACAGCCAGATGGAGGAGATGGCCAGGGCCAAGTATGGGGAGAGGGCCTGGAGCTTTTGTGCTCTCTCCAAGGCACCCCTCCCCCAGAACTTGCACATATTCACCAATCCAGAAGCTCTCTGTAAACTACCCTTTTGGGGTTTTACGGAAGCCTCATGACTGATTAAGTCATAGCCATTGGTGACCTCAATCTCCAGGTCCTCCCCCTCTCTGGAGGTCTGGAGGTGGGAATGACAGTTCCACCCCTCTAATCATGTTGTTTGTCCCACTGGCAACCAGTCCCTGTGCTTACATGGGATCCCAAAGTCACCTTATTAGCATAGCAAAACACACCTTTATTAATGTTATCACCGGAAATTCCAATGGTTTTAGGAGATCTCTGCTGAAAACTAGGATGAAGACCAAATATATACTTCTTATTATAAATCACAGTATCACACATACAGGGAAGAGCAGAAGTAAGCTTACAGTTGTCCATGTGGAAAATAATACAATAAGAAATAATAACACAAGAATAAACTCTGTGTTTTGCATACTCACAACTGTAAACCTACTTTGGCCCCACCTTCTGTATAAGTCATTTTTCATTGGTTCAGTTCCCTCCTTTGGATTTCAGGGACATTAAAATAAAATATTAATTAATATGTAGACATGTGGGAATGAATACTATGAAATACAACAAGTGGCACCAAGAGAATTTGAGTCAGAAGAGCACCTAAGATCATTTAGAGAAAATGGTTCATAT
>PVJI01027776.1:0-17593 GCA_004026765.1 Micronycteris hirsuta
GCCCCCAGTGACTCCCTTGGGAAATCTGTGGTACGCTTCTCCACAATTCTAGTCTCTATGCCAGAATGGGAATACAGTCATGTCCTGCGTAACAACTTTTTGGTCAACAATAAACTGTCTATATATTGGTGATTCCAGGAGATTGTAATAGAGCTGAAAAATTCCTATCATCTAGAAAGTCACAGGCATCTAACATAGTAACTCAATAGATGACTATTTTGTGCTGGTCTCAGTCTGTGGATCATAATGCCATATGTTAGAAATGACTGGGAGCATTCACCTCAGCTTCTAGTGAGCCTCCTAGGGACAGCTCCCCTTTCCAAATCAGTGTAACAACTGGACCGTCCCTTTGGTTTTTATTACGACTGCTCGGCCCCCTTCAGGAATAACCATTAGGAAGTTTTGAAGAAGAAAAGATTTTATTACTTACAGGTCCTGGGGTATAAAAGGTATGCTGGTGGTGGGCACACAGTGAGGTCTTGTTTGCAGTGTGGAGAGGGAGGGGGGAGAGAGAGAGAGAGAGAGAGAGAGAGAGAGAGAGAGAGAGAGAGAGAGAGAGAATGAATGAATGAGAGAACAGGCCTGAGCTCTTCTTTTATTGGGATCAAGGGCGAGGGCGGTGGTCTAGGGTTTTGCAGGCTCATTTTTTATTGGTAGATTTAAAACATAGAGTAGACAGGAAAAATAAAAAATAGCAAGTAGCCCCAGTGGTCAGTCATAGAAATCATCCAAGAATCTCAACAACAAAGGAGGCTCCAGGAGGGGAGGTGGCCTTGGTCTTTATATAGCCCTACGGCAGGCAACGTGTCTATTCGTAATAGCCTTCATTGAAGTGGATGCCTCTTTGAAGTGGTTACCTTAGCAATCAAAGCTTAAGTCAGGAACTTGCATTACAAAAAGAAAAGCCAACTATCAGGGCTTATACTACCATACTCAAGTGTTTGTGGTGGTGAAATATAACTGTCCTGCCAGTTATATAAAGTATAGATAGCACTGACAATGATTGCAGTAGACTATACCATTTGATTGGTCTAAGACACTATGATATCTACAGTGATTAAGTTGTCTAATGACACATTTCTCAGAATATATCCCTGTCGTTAAACAGCACATGCCTGTGCTCTAATCTGAGGACCGAACAAGACTCCCATTGAACTTTAATCTATGGAACCCACACGCTCCAGACTCCTTACGCAGAGTGACTTGACTTATAGGAAAGGAAAGGAGAGGAGTTACCATTCTGGGATGGGAAAATGATTCTAATTACTACAGAAATAGAAATAATATTACCAATAGAGCCTGGCTGGTGTAGCTCAGTGGATTGAGTGTGGGCTGGGAACCAGAGAGTCCCGGTTCGATTCCCAATTGGGGCACATGCCTGGGTTACGGACCAGGTCCCCAGTGAGGGCCATGTGAGAGGCAACCATACATTGCTCTTTCTCTCTCCCTTCTCCTCTCTCTGAAAATAAATAAATAAAAAAAATATTACCCATAGATACTGGGGTTTGTCACTCCATTAGGCAGAGTTCAGTCAAAGAAATGGGACCAGTGGGAGATATATTGAGAGTTGTTGCAAGGAATTAGCTTCCGTGATTGTAGGGGCTGAAGTAGGAAAGACCCAAATATATAGAGCAGGCTGTCAGGAAGGACAGGCTGGAGCTCTTGTACATGAGATAGAGCTTATATCTATAGGTAGAATTTCTTCTCCAAGGCAGCCTCAGCTCTGTTTTTTAAGGCTTTCAAATGATTGAATCAGGCCCATCCAGAATACTAAGGATAATCTGTCTTACTTAAAGTTGATTATGATTTACACGATGAAATACTACCTGGGCATAAAAAAGAAGAAAATTTTAGTTTATGACGGCATGGTTAGACCTGGAGAATATTATGCTATGTGAAATAAGCCAGTCAGAGAAAGATAAATGCCATATGATTTCACTGATATGTGAAATCTAATGAACAAACTAAACTAACAAGGAAAATAGAAAGACTCATAGATAGAGCAGATGACAGCTAGTGGTGGGGAGGTGAAGGGGCAGAGGGATTCAGAAAAAAGGACTCACAGACATGGGGCTTAAATGGTAATAGAAAAAATACAATAAAAAATTTAAAAATAAAGTTAACTGATTATGAACTTTAATCATATCTACAAAATATCCTCATGTCAACACATACAGTAGTAGTAGCATTTGATCAAACAGCTGAGGGCGCTAGACTACCCAAGTTGACACATTGAAAAGACCACCACAGCCACCCTGACTACATCCAGGACTGAGGAAGGGATGTTGTCTCTGTGCATGCGAAGCAGCAGCCAGGAATTGCCCTCGGCCAATGGAAGCTGCTCTGCCCGAGGCTGCACTCCTTTTCTGGGGGTAGCTTTCTTCCAGTCACTCATCCTTGTGAGAATACACAGTTTTAGAACTACCTGTGTAGAAGAATTTTGGAGACATCCACTGAGGAAAAATACCCCTGAGAGACAAAGGAAGCGGGAACAAGAAGGAGCGGTTGAACTGCCCTGTCCTGACAACAGTGACCTTAGTCACCAACTCAGGCTGAATTGCAGAGCATTTGATGTATTTCATTGTGGGGAGTTATTGAAAAAAACAAACAAACCATTTTTTTTTTAAAGCAAAAGCTCTGATTTTAATGCGAGTAGCAAACCTGTCCAGGAATAAAGCCTCACAGGTTTATAAATTTGTTTACCTGTCTAAGAGTCTAGGCCAGTAGATTCTTCTAAATAAATAAGTGGCTCAATAATAAAGAACTATGATGTTACAGATGAAATCAGATAATATCCACTTTATAAAAACTATTTGAAGATTGTTTTAGTAATTCCCAATTTCAACTTGAGAGCAAGCCATAAGGTTACTAATTGTGATATGCATACAAAGTAAGGCAGACAGGCCATAGAAGAACAGTTTAACAATGATTTACTCAACAATTTTATCTATAAATGCAGTGTTTCCCCTCCCCTCCTGTTTCTCTTTGACAAAAATGAGAATGTTCTCTAATGTTCATATCTGGAAGTTAAGAGAATCTAATGTGAGCTTGATTCATTATGACACTCAGTGGTAAAAATACCAGGAAAAATGCTATATTTACGCTAACTGACAAATTCTTAGCTTTGCCTCTAAACTCAGATGTCTCCCAGCTGGCTGGCACTTCCCTGCACTGCAGTTTGAATCATATGTGTCCCTCTCCTGTAAGTCCAGGAGAAAAGCTGTCCTGTCATTCATGAATAAAAATAAGCACTTTCACACTGTTTTCTTCCTCCAGTGCAGCCCATTACCCCGTCCTTAACAGAGTAGCTGTCTTTTGTGTGGCTACAGAACTATTGACCAGTCACTGAATTACATATGCGTGCTTCCATAGTACAATGCCATATTTCTCTATCTCAAGTAAATCATGAAAAAGAAAATTTTGAGAAATCTTAAGAAAATCAAGAGAGAAACTTGATCCAAAAATCATTACTAGGAAGCATTTTAACCCATTTGAATAGTTTGCTTGGCATAGGAGTTTCCTCTTGCTGAGCTCTAAATTGTGGGCATCTTAAAGTGATTAGTGTCTTTAGGTTACACTTGTAAGGGTTACCATTCCATACAGGGCCATCAGGACAAGTAGGCACTTCCCTGGCAAAATACATGCAGAAGCAGTGATTTGCTATTGTTAGGAAGAACTATTGAATATCAAGAAGAGAAAACAATTATGAGGGAATGATTAACAGGTCGGCTTTGCAGAAAAGAATAAGAACAAAGACTACCCCAGACTCAAGTGATCATCCAATGGTGTCTTCAAGTCAGCACGTTGATATCTTATCAAGGAACTAGAAACCTAGAAGCTTAGTCTAATTTGCCCTTCCAACTCCTTTCAGGTGCTAAAAACCCCCTACCTCAGTCCAGCGAGCATAATGGATTTGAGACATTTCCAAGTCTCCGATCTTTCTTTGATCCAGACTCCAACATTTTGGATTTTGGCTTTGTAAAGCATCGAGCATATGAATCAGAGTTTGGTAACAGTACCCCAGGGTAAGTCACAGGGGTCTTAGAATACATCTGATATTCTGAATGAAATTAAAAAGCCAAAAGTTGCTTTGTGAAATCCAAATAGAACCACAAAGTTTAGAATGCAGTGTTTTCTAAGTATAAGGAAAATGGAATTCCTAGCACGTAATGGCCAATACACATATTTCCTCTACCTAAATAGGTCAAATTAGTCATGGATATCAGAATTCTGGATAAAATTTTAAACTATTAACATAATTAATGTTTTTGCTCTAGTTTTAACAATTATGTATCTGTGAAGAACTAATTTTCTGTGTCAACATTTTCACAAATTATAAGTCACACTTCTTTACAAAGAAGCTACCAGAATTTTTTGATCACCAAAATATCACAGAGTTTCTAATTTTATTGAGATGAATAACTCTAGAAGTTCTAAGTATTTCTCTCTCCAAAACAGTAACATTTTATATTTCCCATTTACATGTGGTTAGGCTTAAGTGAATACTTAATCAGAAATGAATAGTTGCTGCTGTTTGATATGTGAGTAGTATAAATATCATTTATGCATTTTTTGTGTAATTCTGTATGCCAGAAATACATATGAGAAAAGCTCTGTTTAGTTTTACATAAAGTCTGTTCTAAATGATCAAAATATGATGCAATTATTTAGAAAGATGTGTGTCCTTTAAGATAACTCACTTTTAGCAGAAGGTTAACACATCTGTAGATTGGACTGTTCCTTATTTGCTAATGAAGAAGATACAGGGAAGACAGACATGAAACTGCAAATAATCTAACTAAAAAAAGGTGTTTGTTTCCTCCTTGCCTCCTCTCTCTTTCAACACATTTTACATATTCAATTATCTTTCAAGGACAGAGAATAACTCCTGCTATAAATAAATGTGTTTCTATGTGTTTTTAAAATGTCAATGTGTTTTTACAATTACATATATAATACAAAGGTTTATATTAATTAGGGTAAGTGCAATAATTTATCCATCCACAACAAATATGACTTTACTGGATTAAGTTATTATAAAACTTAAGTTTCACTGGGAGAACAATGAAAATGTATCTTTAAAAAAAGTTTTTCTAAATATAATGTAAGGAAACCTAGAACAATATAAAGAAGAGAGGTGTGAATCTTTTAGAACAAAATTTAGTAAGCGATGCCTGAGATACGCTGGTGCTGAACTGTTGCTGTGTTGCTGGTTGAGACTACAGACCAGCGGGGAAACTCAGACGGCCTGCAAAGGATTTATGCAGGTGAAAGGGCAGGTTAGCCCTCCCTGGAAGGCAGCTGTGAAAAGGCTTAAGAACTGGGGCAGATGCAGTCGATGTGTAGGTAGGTTTAAGAGGTGATATTGTTTGTGGCACATCATCTCTTCTTCCTCTGTTAAAAAATGAAACAATGCCCCCGGCTAGTGTAGCTCAGTGGATTGAGCGCGGGCTGGGAACCAGAGGGTCCCAGTTCAATTCCCAGTCGGGTCACATGCCTGGGTTGCGGGCCAGGTCCCCAGTGAGGGCCACGTGAGAGGCAACCATACATTGCTCTTCCTCCCTCCCTTCTCCTCTCTCTGAAAATAAATAAATAAAATCTTTAAAAAAAAATGAAGCAATGCCATTTGACCTTTTAAGAGAGATATTTGCAGACAGCTGCAATGGACTTGAGGATATGGTGAACATTTGGAATAACTGTTGAGAAGAATGGAGAAGGAAATGTCCCTTATAAAATAAGAAAAATAACCAGTAATATTGAGGGTCCTTCCATGATTGTACTGCTAGCTATTTTTCCTAATATGTTTTTTCTTGCAAGAGTATTGAGCAACTCAGCTGAACAGAGAGGCGATGCTTTGTTATACTGGTGCAGTGGTGGAATTTCTGAACAAGCAAAGAGGGTGACTGACGTTCTAGGTAAGAAATTAATTGGAGCTATGTTGACTCAATTTGGAAAAGGTAAAGATGAGAGATATTTATATGGAGAATATAAGACACAGTTAGAACTTCAAATTGCCTATAACCATTCAAAACTTAATTTTTTCACTCTAGTTTTAAAATGAAGTGTTGAAATATGCAATTAGCTCATGGTATGTATGTGTACTCATGACCTATTAACTTAAATATTCAATCAACCAAATCACTGTATTCCCTAACCAGTCTAGATAAACAGGAGTTTGATTTATGCCTCTGCTCAGATGCATATTTCAGAAACCATTTAAATCCAAATCAAATCCTAAGTTTTTTTCCATAGTACAAGTCATTGGAACTCTTGAGATTTATAATACTTTACACAAACCGGAGGGCAATTAATGAGAAGGCAAAGTAATTGAAAGATGCTCTACATTTAAATACTAAATACAATTACTGTTAAATTCTGTTTGAATGTATTCCATTAATTGCCATGGCAACTGTGCCCCATCTTTCATGTATTTCCTAACTCCAAGTTATTACTCTCATAAAGGGGAGTCTGATGAAACCTTACCAGGTCACAGATAGGCCAATCTTTCAAGAAAAAGACTGGTTTTACATATTGTCCCATCTCATGTTATTTTTTCCTCTATAATAAACAGTAATATTTATGAAATAGTTGGTATGTGCCAGACACAGTGTTAGCATGTTGTAAGCATTTTATCTAATTTAAATCTCACATAAGGATTATTATTATTATTATAAATGTTTTTCACGTGAGGAAACTATTTCTAAGGGAGACTAAATAACTTGACCTACATCATGTAGCTGAGAATGACTTCCCATATTTAAATAGGTCTGATTCTAGAATCCAAGATTTAAACATTCTACAATTCCACCTACATCTCACCCCTTTGACACACTGCTTTCACAGCCTCTGCTGGTGCTTGCCTTTTAAAATTACAGATTCTCAGCCATACATTTCAGATACTGATTCCCCCAAAGTTATGCATATAATACTCCCACTTATTATATTTCATGTGTAGTCTGCTAGACTGTTGACATTCTGAACCCATTTCCTGTTTATTACCTTCCTTTTACCCTTCTAGACTTGGCATGCAGAACTCTTAAGTCCTTTTAAAAGTTTTACAATGAGTCAATTCCATCAATATCCCAGATAGAATATTCTGGATTTTTTGTCCTTTAGAACTTAATCTGTTTGCCAGTTTCTCCAGTGAAGTCCACCTTGTTTCTTTGAGTTGGAGAAAGGTATACATTTAGACATTATCATATACACATAAAACCTTACCTTTAAAAATGGGTTCATTTATTTAAAAAAAAAAAAAAAAAAAACCAAACTCTCTTTACTAGGCAAGGCATGAGGTCAAAAGCTTACAGTACAGTGTCCCCTTTAAACAATGGGAGAAAGTCACCCACAGAGCCTTCTAGACATGTCCACTTGGAGGCTTTGTAACGTGCTGCAGACAGGGCCTGGGGCACTGCTGTCACGCGGAGGCCGCCCTGCCTGGGTGGAGGGCAGTGAGCTGCGGGCCGGATGCGCCTAGAAGGTGACTGGCCACATACGCGCTGGTGGTCTGGGTGGAGAATGCGGCAGCGGATAGAAGGGGTCTGACCCCAACCCCGAGTCATTTCTGTCCTGGACGACCTACTTGTCTTAGTTCCGTCTCATGTTTCCAAACAGAAAGGGATGGCTTTCTGAAATCCGCACTTCCCATCCATCACAGAACACGGCAAAAATGGGTTCATTTAAATAAAGAATCATTCTTATTTATCTTCATTTTCTATTGCATTACACAAATTCTTGAATAGAATTTTGTCTTAAATAAATGGAAAATCTAGGACAATTACTACACTTTAAAGAACACTGCAACAGCAGGTATACATGAGGACTCTTCTGGGCAGACTGGAGCACACGTTCTCAAATAATGTATTAGCACATCCTGTTTGTCACCATGAGACTACGAGAGTAAAATAAAGGACAGTTCTCCACTGAATACAGTGTTCTTATGATCGAATTATGTACAACCAAGTCCACTTGCAGTATCTTCCAGAATTATTGTTAATTGGAGAGCAGATAAAAGAAATTTAGTGGGGAATAAAGAGTGGTTACAAGTTCAAGGTTTATTAATAAGTAAATAAAGTATTAATTCTGTTCCACAAGAGAGAACCCAGAAGGAAGTTTGTTAACAGTCACTAAGACTAAACATCTGAGGATTTCTCCTTTCTGAGTTACTTTGTCTTTTTTCTGACTCGACATTGCTGGAAAGAGATCAGGTTGCCTATGGTTCTTGGTAAGCATCACAATCTTACTGCTGCAAACACTGTCACCAAAAACTAAGGGAGTTTCTTTAATGTAGATGGCATTGAGAGTTAACTATGGCTGCCTTCTTCACTTCCAAATGTTTAACTGATGTCTTTAAAGGTTATACTCGTCTAATAATACAAAATTAATTGTTTACAAAACAGAGTGTTTTAACATATGTTATTTTAATAAATCTTACTTCTGTCACATTAGATATATCGTTAAGCAAAATCAAATACTTGAGTATGTGTTAAAATGTTTGGGAATATTACCCTTTATTGATAAGATTTTGCCTCTATTTTCCATTGCTATTGATCTAAAGATAAACTTACCAATAGTATTTAAAGGATTATTTTAAGTTGTTAATTTTGTTAAACTTATAAATATGATAATACATTTATTTCATAGTAAAACGTTCATTTTTCTATATAGTATGAGCAAATTTATCAATAAAAATCTCATGTTAAAGGAATATAATTTGATAATACATTTAAATTAATAGAATGGTATTAAAACCTATGGTTAAACTATTTCCCTTTTTTAAATAATTAGGTGCAAGTTAAATAAATTTTCTTGGCTAGTAAATGTGAATATAACAAAGCTTTATTGTAAAGCTAAATAGGTGAACAAGTAAAAGAAGACAATTACTATTCCTTGCATTTTTCATTAGTCAAGAGAAGTATTTCTCATAGGAATGTACAACACTGATGTAGTAAAAGAAAAATCTCTTGACAAAATTGACAGATAAAAAGTGAGGGGAGGCAAAAATACATAATTAAAAATACTACTAATATACCTTTTTATTGGGAATTATTTTTTACCAAGCATATTCTGTGTGATACATAATACCATAGGTGGAAACCACTAATGTTGAAATAAAAAATAAATTGAATCCCAAATCACAGTAATGTAACAAAGATTTTTTTCTTACTCATCCTCTAGTCTAGTGAGGGTTCGGCAAGTACTCGGTGTCCAGTGGAGGTCTCATCCACGTGGCTACTCAAGAACTCCGGCTGATAGAATCTTTCATATCTGTGGTGGCAAATAGAGAGGAAATAGAGAACCATATTGATAAATCGTTCTTACATTAACAATGGCTGAACTTTTACAGGCAGACCTCATATATGTATTATTGACTTTTGCAAGACTATTCACTCAAAAAACAAAATTAATTCAGCTTTTAATCATGCTTTTTCCATTTGATTTGTCCAATACTTGCCATAGTATAGTTATATTCATGGTGATATATCCAATATGATACTGCAAATTCTAATTAAATCAGTCTGGAGCAGCAATTTTCAACCGGTGTGCCACAAGAATTTTTAAAACATGCAGTACATGACTATGCAGTCAGAGGCACTGACCTCTTTTTCTTTAGATTTTCAAATTTAAAAAAATCACAAGAGCAAAAAAACAGTAGCTGTCCAGTGTGATGAATCAAAATTATACCTACTTTTTGTCAGATCAGCAATGGTGTGCTGCAGAAATTTAGTAATTAGTTTATGTGTGTCATGAGATGAAAAAGGTTGAAAATCACTGGTCTGGGGGAAAAATATGATTGTGGAAGAAAGAGTTCCTTGTCCATATACAAATAATCTGATTTCCCACTATAGAAATTAAAAAGTGAGGTTAGCTTTTCTATAGAGCAGCAATCTTTAACCAGCATGCCACAACTTTTAAAACATGCAATACCTGACTACTTAGTCAGGGGCACTGGTCTCTTTTCCTTTAGATTGTCTTATTTAAAAAATGAGAACAGCCAACAAACAATAGCTGTCCGGTGTGAATGAATCCAAATTATACCTAATTTTTTGTTAGATTGGCAAAAAGAAATATATGTATATAGTTGGTGTGCTGCAGAATTTTAGTAATTAATTTATGTGTGCCATTAGATGAAAACAGTTGCAATCACTGTTAGAGAGGAATAGAGAAAACTCTGTTAAACCAATGTAAGTAGTTTTGGCTGGTACAAATCAGAGGGGCAGTTAGAGCATACTGTATACATTATAGATGTACAACAAATACCTAAAATAAGAGCTCAATAAATGAGCAAATTGTTACAGAAATAATTGGGCTAAGATTAAGAAAAATAGAAGAAGATTTGAAAAGAGATTTGAAGAATGGATAGATAGCAGATTTTTTGCACGAAGAGGAAAAGAAAGCTTTTCAGATGGAAAGTGACGGATCAAAGTTGCAGAAGCAGAAATGAAAATGGTACACAGAGAGGGACCAAGAGAAGCTCAGTTGGACTTACAGAACTTGGAAGAGTTTGCTTCCGAGCAGCAGTGTTTGACATACTGCTAAGTCTGGTGCGTTATGTTCAATTTGTCACTACCATGTTAAGTACCAAATATTCAGGTCATATAACTTAGAGTGAGGTCAATATTCAATACAATTTATATAATAACAATACTCAGTTATATCATAATATTCTTTGCATACTAGAGAAAAATGGACAACAGCTTGCATTTCATGGTATTGCACATTGCTGGCATGTCTCAGAGGTGAACATCAAACGTACAAGGGGAGACCCCCCAAAAACGGAACTTATTTATACAAATTGTGTATTTATTCTTACATGTTTAACCCTGGTAAGGTCACAGTGGATAGGATACAAACTTTTTTCTTAAATACTGTTACATACATCAGGTACATAGGTTCAAGGTCATGCCCGGCTGCATGTTTGTGTGTGACTAACATAAATTAAAGGGGATTCTAAGGATGATGCAGATACAGCTCCCTTAATAAGCAGAAAAAGAAAAAGATGTACTAGGTGCTATGCATCCAAAATGAGTCACTTACCCAAGAATTTTTTAAAGTGCTGTGGGAGTTTTCATGCCTTGAGCACAGCAATATTGTGTGTGTGACTGTTATAAATGTCTGCAAAGCCAACTATTGAAGATTCTCATGAATTAATTTCAAAGACTTTTTTTGGTTGCATTTTTAAGTAATATCTTTGTTTCCATTTTTAGTAAAGAAAATTTTTTCTTTATGCTTTTATATTTCTTTAATAACTTCTAGACTATAAACTAATCACATCTTCGCCCTAGCTGGTGTAGCTTAGTGGATTGAGCACGGGCTGAGAACCAAAGGGTCGCAGGTTCAATTCCTCATTTAGGCCACAGTGCCTGGGTTGCAGGCCAGGTCCCTCGTGAGGGCCATGTGAGAGGCAACCATACATTGCTGTTTCTCTCCCACTCTGTCTCCCTCCCTTCCCTTCTGTCTAAAAATAAATAATAAAAATATTTAAAAAATAATTTCTAGACTGTAACTGAAAAGAAATTTTAAAAATCATGTATTTTAGTATATATAAAAAATACAAATTTGCAGTATTTGTAAACTTTTTTTTTTTTTGCATTTCAGTAAATACTAGTTAATGAATGTATCTCTTGGATACACTTGACCTGCACTGTAATTTTTTTGACTGTGACCTCCGCAGGGTTAAACTTCAGTTACTTTCAAAGTACCCGTTATTTGATGTAATATACCTATTATGTGTTTTTGCACTGCTCAAAATAGTTTTTGGACTCATTGATTTTGATTCATTTTTGTGCTTTTGCCATTTTTTGTTTCACCTCTTCCACATCAGCAAAACATTTCCCTTTGAGAACTTTTTTCATCCTGGGAAACAAACAAACAGAAAAGTCACCTGGGACAAGATTGGGTGAATAGGGAGGGTGGGGCATGGTGGTCACATCGATTTTGGTCAAAAACTGCTGAACACTCAGCATGGTGTGAGCAGATGCATTATCATGAAATGGGCAAATGTGTTAAAAGAGCCTTCAAAAAATTTCCCTGAATCCAAATGCAGCCTCTCACAATAACACCAGCTGGCATACTGATACAGAAGAGTTCCTAGAACACTCCCCTAGCAGCGGAAGCCTGTACTACAAGAGCCCCACCCTCCACAAGATAATTTCATTTTAAGGGGGTCCCATAAAAGTTGAAATTCTCTGTGCCAAAGACTAATGCCTAACCCATAGTAGGTACTCAGGAAAACACTAGCTGTTTCACGAAAAAGGATATTTGACCAACAGGTAGGGTGGGCCCCTGTAATAGAAATGCTTCATGCTTAAACACGTGAGTAGTAACGTTGTTTGTTAGAAAAGTACACATGATACTGCCTTATTTTTTAAAAGACAGTAGAAACAACCATCAAAATCTATTCAAAATTCAGTATTACTATTATCTACATTTAATAACAGAAGGTGGAGATAATTAAGTAGATAAATTATTATTATTTTTTAAAGATTTTATTTATTTATTTTTAGACAGAAGGGAAGGGAGGGAGAAAGAGAGGGAGAGAAACATCAATGTGCGGTTGCCTCTCACGTGGCCCCCACTAAGGACCTGGCCCACAACCCACGTATGTGCCCTGACTGGGAATCGAACCAGTGACCCCTTGGTTCATGGCCCGCATTCAATCCAATGAGCTACACCAGACAGGGTGATAAATTATTATTTTTAAATGGATAATCCTTGTATGGTGTTTTTATACGTTTGACATAAATGAGCTGGTCATTTTAACAATAAATTCTGAAACATCGAAGGTCACAAATCATCTGAGAGATAATACTGTATAACAGTTTGTGTAAGAAATACTATTTAGAAGGTTTCTGGATTCAAGAAAGAGGATTTTTCATTCAAGTAAACATCATCAAATGTATCAATGCATTTTTCTGGTTTGAAATACATGGATTTATATTTTCTCATACTTTTACACAACTGTTGCCCCAAGTACGACATGACATTATTCAAATTAAATTATTCCAATACTGCAAACTTTAAGTACTTACGCCACTCTTAAACTAGAAATATAATTATATACACCTACCCCCTGTTATTTATTACTAATGGAAAGATAATGAAGTGAGTGACTAAGCATTTGCTAGTTACTCCTTTAATCACTGAACAAGCCTCCTAAGGAGACAAGGTTCAATAACATGTCACCAAAATGACGAAATCATAATGAGTCATTATCTAGCTGTGGAAGTGTCAGGCACAGAGTGGAGTTATTTTGTTGACCACAAAAGAGTAAGTCGATGCTATGAAAAAAGGTGTAATAATCTGGGTGGTATTTATCAGGATAAATGAATACATATATTCTGATTCAGGGTTTTTATTTTCTCAGCTTCAGATGCTCTGAAACATGGGTAAAATATTTACTTCTTTGTAAGATACCTCAGAAAAGAGTGACTTAAGAAAAACATTTCCAAGCCTCTGGTTGCTTTGGATCAGCACATGTAAGTTTGTTCTAATTGATCCAAAAATTATCATGTCTTAAAACGTCCTAGTTTCAAAGCTATGTTGCAGGGTTTTGTCTTGTTTTTATTTTATTTTATTTTAATTTTATTTTTCCATGTAGATGGATGACCCAGGTAATAGTCACTTATTTTTATCTCCTATAATTCATGTAAGTTAGAAATATCTTTGTGTATTCACCAAAATGGGTGATAAAGTCTAGACACTGTTGTACTCTCTCCAATTCAAGCGACCTGAGTTACTAAAAGAAAGATGAATTCCAAGTTGGTATGAGGGATACAGCTGGTGTCTTTATGGAATACAGTTAAGTAACAGAACTAGAGTAGAGCCCCTGAGAGACGATTATTTCAAGTAATCAGTCAGCCCTGAAGCAAGGCTTACAAACTTAGTGTTAGAAACCAGCTGGAGGTTTTACTGGAATCTGACTAGAGGTGAGTAAGAAGAATCACAATCAGTTGGGCTGCCTTGTTGACTGAGAAATGTTTGCAGGGCCTAGGGAGGAGTATCACAGAGAGGGTTTGACGAGTGGTGTGATTGCATGTTTTAAGTATTTTACCTGAGACTTCACCTGTAAGAAGAAAATAAAATTAGGACCACTGAAAGGGTATTGGTGAGGATCATTGTTCAGCTCAAGGAAAAACTGTGTAAGAAATAAAGCTTTCAAACAAGTGGTTATTGAAGAAAGCAGGGAGGGATAAACTTGACAGTGAGTGGCATTGGCAATGGTTTTTTGGATTTGACATAAAAAACAAAGACAACAAAATCATAAACATGTGGGAATTATCAAACAAAAAAGCTTCTATACAGCAAAAGAAATTGCCAACAAATTCAAAATGCAACCTATAAATGAGAAAAAAAATTTCAATCAGATAGCTGATAAAGAGTTAAACAGAATATATAACTCAATAGCAAAAAATAAAATAAAAACAAAAAACCATAAACAGTCTGGTTTTAAAATGGGCAGAGAAACTATATAGACATTTTTCCAAAAAAGATGTACGAATGGCCAACAAGTAAACGTAAATGTGTTCAGTATCGCTAACCATCAGGGAAAAGCAAATCAAAACCACAATGAGATGTCGTCTCACACCTGTTAGAATGATAATCATCAAAAGTACAAGAGGTAACAAATGTTGACAAGGATGTAGAGAAAAATAAACCTCTGTGCACTGTCAGTGGGAATATAAATTTGTATAACCACTGTGAGTTCCCTCAAAATATTAAAAACAGAACTACCATATGATCCAGGAATCCCACTTCTGGGTATATAGCCCAAAGAAATGAAATAACTATCCCCAAAAGATATCTGCACCCCTATGTTTATTGCAGCATTATTTACAATAAGGACATGAAAACCGCTTAAGTGGTGGTTTCAACAAATAAATGGATATTTAAAATGTGATATGTATGTGTGATGGAAATTTATTTAGACATGAAAAAGAAGGAACCCCTTTCATTTGCAACAACATAGATGGTTCCTGGGGGCATTATATTGTGCTGAGTTAAATAAGCCAGCCAGAAAAAGACACATACCATATTACCATAGGATCTCCCTTATATGTGAAATCTAGGAAAAAAAAGAAAACCCTCTTAGAGAACAGACTGGTGGTTGCCAGAAGTAGGATGTGGCTGGCAGAAATGAGTGAAAGTGGTCAAGTGGTCCAAATTCCAAGTTGTAAGTTAAATAAGTTCTGGGGATGTCGTGCGGCATGCCAGTGCAGTTAACAGCGCTGCCGCATGTTTGAGGTTTGGTGAGGGAGTAGAGCTTCGAAGTTCTCATTACAAGAAGCATGATTGCAACTGTGTGAGACGATAAACATTAATTAAACTTATTGTGACAAGTATTTGTGAATATAAACACATATTACATCATTACGTTTTATACCTTAAACTAATACAATGTTGTATGTCAATTATAAGTGCATAAAACTAGAAAAAATAAAATATATTCAACATTTAAAATGGTCTAATGTGTGAGGTAGTATACTTCCTACTATTTTTTTAAAGCATGAATAATTACCTATCAGAGAGGTAATAAGTGAGATGTCTGTATTTGTTATATTAAACATTTTGTGTTCTTCCTATGAGTGACGTGGTACTTGAATTATTTAATTCAGAAAATCACTTTGGATAATCTCTGCCACATAGTAAGTGCTTAGTAACTACTAGTTATCTCTATTACTATCAATATCTGTCTACGTGTCTTATCAATCATATGTGCACTGCTTTTCACATTAATATCTTCTGTCGCATTGAGCTATGTCTTAAACAACAGCATTCATTTTGTGCCTTGGAAATAAAAAAATGATGAGTCTTAAAATCAAAAGTATATTGTATAAAATAAGGTATTAGCTTTATTCATTACAGTACTTGGGATGTTCAACTTCCTTTATCAATAAAACTGTACCTGTTTAAAGATGCTGCCATTGGCTGGCATTTGCTCAGGAGCAGCCCTGAACTACTCTGGAAGTTGCACCTGACCCAGGGCCAGCCGTTCCATAACTCGGCCAGCTCTGCTGCATGTTAACTGTTTGTATAAATATGACTAGCTTCTTCTAAAATTTGGATTATAGAATATAAATTAAGATTGTTCAGAGGGAGTGGCAAGGAAATAGAGCAGATGCATAAAGAGAAAGACAAATGCTATTGTAATTGTTCAGAAACTTCATTTCTTTAACAAGACCTTTTTTGTTTCTTTCCTTTTGAGTCACACTGGCCTCAACCAATACCCTGACTCACCTGCCTCCTCCTCCTCTGCACGTCAATTCCCTTAATAATTACACCTACAGCACAATGAGGTTCTGGTCAGCATTAAATAACCTTAGGAACAAAGCTTTGGGTCTGCTGACCACAAAAACAGTTTCAGTCAAACTACAGATAACATCTAGGCCTCAGTTGTGTTTTAGCTCCAGACCCAGGACATGAGAATAACCACACCCACCCCACCCTTGGGAGACCAGACTGAGCGATGCCATGGCTCACCTCAGGATCAGACTCAGTCATCAACTACCCGCTATCCTAGAGCCAACCAATCAACAGAGACCAGGACCCGAACTCCACCATGACCTTTCCCCTATACAACCCATCCCCTCTGAGCCATCTGAGAGCCAGGTCTCAGAACAAATACTCACCTGTGACTCCAGGTTTGGTGCTATTTACTTAAATAAACTTCTGCTTTCTTTGCTGAAAACTCCTGATCGCATTTGATTGGGCTTTAATGCAGGCTAACAAACTCCTTTAATTCAGTAACACTATCAGAAAGAAAGGCTGTGAGAGTAATTTATCCCTAGAGATAGGCTCTCTCTTGTTCTAAGAATCAATGAGTCTCTAACCTCTAAGGTGATATATCTAAGGTCAGTCCACTTAGGGCAGGGCGTATCAATCTCAGGTCACCACTAGACTAGTATGTATGGCTGAGCCTGGGAAGGCGTCAAAAAGAAATAGAGATTTGACAACACAGAAGATTTGAGACACTATCCTAAAAGTAAACCTTTTTTAAGCTTTGAGTTTCACATTTATAAGAAAGTTGTTGAATTACATGTATGTCCTTAGCTTGCCTTTTCATTAATGGAAGGTAGAAAACAAGCGTTTGTATCATTTTCACCAAGATCCTGTTTTGACTGAAATGCTCATATGGAATTACTCTAAAATGTTTTGCTACTGATGGAGAGATCTTTGAAATTATTAGACCGTGACATATTTCTGTAGTACAGACTGCTATATCCCTCCCATATCTAGTCTTAACTTCTTTTAGTAATAGGACTTTTGATAAAAATATACCACATACCCTCCAGTCAGATTACATTTCTCAGCCTTCCTTGCAGTTAGGAGTGACCATTCGACTAAGATTTTGCCAGTGGGATGTGAGCAAAAATGATGTATGAAACTTCCAAGTAACTTTTATATCTGAAAGCTATATTTTTTATTTTTTTAATGTTTTATTATTGTTCAATTACAGTCAGTTGTCCCCATTTCCCCATTACTCTCCCCTGCCATTATAACATAACTTTAATATTAGATATCATCAATAAAATCTAAGATTTTTATTTTTATTATTTTTTAATTGTTGTTCAGTACAGTTATCTCTATTTTCTCCCCA
>PVJI01027777.1:0-17287 GCA_004026765.1 Micronycteris hirsuta
CTGGCTGGTGTGGCTCAGTGGATTGAGTGCTGGCCTGTGAACCAAAGGGTCGCCAATTCGATTCCCAGTCAGGGCACATGCCTGGGTTGCAGGCCAGGTCCCCAGGAGGGGGCACATGAGAGGCAACCACCCATTGATATTTCCCTCTCCTTCTCCCTCCCTTTCCCTCTCTCTAAAAATAAGTAAATAAAATATTTAAAAATAGTTAAAATGCTAGATTTTATGTTATGAATATTTTACCCAGTAAAAATAAAACAGCAACAACCAAGAATATCTACCTCACACAGAACAAGATATTTGGAAATGTTCAATGTTTCCAAGTCCCTCTATGCCTGATTCATCACCTCTTATTCTAAAAAAGTAATGAAATAACCAAACCAAAATATAGGCAGTTCTGCCCCTTGTTCACCACACACGGAAATCCTAACTGCATGCTGCTCACACCACAGACCCACCCAAGTCCCTGCATACTGTTGTCAAGGCAAACCCTCAGTTAGCAATTACTCTCTAATATGCCACAGTCTTGACATACTCATAGAGGCCTTGCAAGGTATGTAAGTTTTTAAAACATACCATTGTTCCTTATTCTATCCTTAATTACCAATATGAAAAATCCTGTCAAATAGCAACCTGGAAGTCTCCTATTCCCAGTGCTAAGGGCCCCCTAGACTAGTGGATCACGGACGCGGCCCTGACCAGGTCAAACCTTGCATCTTCTTCTTACTAGTTTTGTAATCCAGGGTAGGTTTTAATTTCTTTATGTTTTTTTCCTCCACATCTGTAAAATGGAAATGATAGCGAGATAAACCTTCTGTGGTGGGAGGATTAAACAAGATAATACAAGCAAACTATTTTGTAGAATGCCCGCTCTATGCAGAGTGAACAATTAATAAATGCTGATGTTGGTGATGAAAGTCACGATGATCTCAGACGTTATTAAGAGTCTGGAGATTCTCCTGAATCACTTTGGCATGGCATCTCATGCCATGGTGCCTTTGATAATCCATCCATCTGGCCATGATCTTTGTAGTATCTTTATTACTGACAGCAGCTTCTTTTCAGTGTTTGGAGGTATCATTGAAGTACACTGAAATGTACATATTTAAGGTGAATCATTTGATGAGTTTTGAAATACATGTATATCCATGAACGATCACCACAATCAAGATAATAAACATATCCATCACCCCCAAAAGTTCCCTGCGCCCCTTGGTCATCCCTCCTGCTCTCTTCCCACCAATGGTTCTCTCCAGGCAACTACTGACTTGCTTCCTCAAAGAATACCCTTAAGGCATAATGAAGCATACTGGGGTTTCTCCTGCAATTTCTACTTGACTGAGCACATCATTTTGCTCTCCTTTTAAGTTTAACTACATATTTAGCTTCTGTGGCAGTGATTTCCACATGCGTGTAAACACGCAGTCCTGAGAATTTACACGTTTTGAGCACAGCTCCGTGTGATTCCCGTGTGAGCAAGTGTGGATCATGTCTGTGGAATGGGAACTCTCTAATAGGAATTTGGCAAAGATGTATCTTAAAAAGTTCTGGCTTGCTGACCCCTGCATATTACCTTAACCTGGTCCTGCCTGCCACCGGATCTGAATTTACATCCTGACGCCCTACTGTGAGTAATCTTACTCCTGTTCTGCTTAATCCCATGAATAATCAATCCAATGTAAATGTGTCTTAATGCCTCTAATAAAAGCCCCGGCTAAGCAACCCAAGAGGTCTTTTTCCTGAAATGGAGATGGAGGAAAAGACCCGTGGTTGCCGGATTCTCATCTCCAAGCGTGTCTCTGGGTAAGATTGATTCACGCTATCGGGGCAGTCCCCCCACGGATTTTGCAGGTCGAAATCCGCGACAAGCTTCTCTTAAAAGTGGGAGAGGTTTTTGAAGGGTAGGCTTTCTGCATAATCACCTTTCAAGGTCAATAAATCAAACATGCCAACCTCTCCTCACTTTGAACTCCTTCAAGTTATCCTATCAAATTCAGCAGACTCTACCGCCATTATTTGTGTTGCTTACTATGTTGACCACAGTCCTTTCCTTACTCAATAAGTATTTGTTTCAGTGTCGCAACACAGCATTATCATTTTAGAGACATTTTAGGCAACTCTTAGTTGTCTGAGTTTCAAGTAAGAGTCACACAATTACCCAAACTAAGTTGTACCTTCTAGAAATGGTTCACTTAATAGGCAAGG
This sequence comes from Micronycteris hirsuta, assembly GCA_004026765.1. NCBI lineage: Eukaryota > Metazoa > Chordata > Mammalia > Chiroptera > Phyllostomidae > Micronycteris > Micronycteris hirsuta. Next base: position 2,203 of record PVJI01027777.1, read on the forward strand.
GAGGATACCTATGTCACAATTTATTCCTCTTCCTTGAAGATTTCTTTTAATATCAGTTGTAATACACATCTCAATTTCTAAAAACATTAAACGTGGAAGGAAAGATTTGCATCTTAGTACACAAGAAATGTAGTAATCATAGATTCTTGTTTGATCTTGTTATTTAGCTTTTGTATTGTTTAAATTATTTTCTTCCTGTTTAAGAAGGAAAACTGTAAGTTATATCTCTTTGTACTCCTTGGAAGGCCTAACATAGTGCTCAAATATGTATGGACCCATAGAATTACATAATACCTTTGCAAGAAAGGAAGGCAATCTTTATTTAGTCTAGTCCTCTCATATTGCTCACGCAGAGAGGCACACACGAAAAAACACATCCTCCCCAGATTCATTTAGTCTTTCCAGAGTCAGGATTCCTGGCATTGATTTTAGTTGAGTGCACCATTGTCAGAGCTGGAAATGGAAGTTTTAAAATCTCCCCATGAAATCCTTATGTGCACTAGAATTGATTTGCTGCATACAGGATTCTCAGAAATTAAACTCTTGATCTTTCCAGTTTCAAAAATTCAAAAGATTGCAGTGAGCATATGAATATAATTGCTTATAATTTCACTAAACCGTGTAGTGGAATTATATACTGCAGGCCAAAAAACTAGTATTTGGGCGTAAGTCAGTTACCTAGTAACTGAGGTTTACTGACCACTCTACATCCACATTTAAATCTGCTTCCTTTTTCCTTTGTTCACTCATCCATTTGGTCATTTATTTAAGCTCCTCTTTTACCACACACTGTTATAAGATGCAGACACTGTTATGATGACACAGTGTTGGATAAGACTGGCAAATTTCCTGGCTCCTGGTGCAGAGGCGACAAACAATAACCAACGAAACAGATAATGAACATGACAGGCCACAACACTACAAATGCAAACTTGAATAAGGATTATGAAGGAAAAACAATGAAGGTTGTATTTATCTTGAAACCTGAAGTATAAGCAGAAATCATAGGTGAATAATAACTTGTATCTGCTGATGTAATCTCAATATTTCATTAGGACACAAACCCACTATAATAGCAATATTTAATATTGACTCATACGACACACTTCTGAAAACTGGAATTCATCTAATGCTTTTATCCCAGATATTACATTCCTGATGCATAAAAGATTCTGAATAAACATTTCACAGGTGCCTTGGGAAGCAATGGAACACTTTCGACAGGGAATAAATGACTCATGGGCTAAAACTGTAATTTTCCCTCTGTATCCTCAGTCCTACCTCAGCACTGGCCCAGTAACTGCAAGTCTGGAAACTTCTTAAGTGTCTGAAGGAACTTGAAATGCTGGTCACCAGGATGCATAAGTTGGGATGGACTCTAGAATCGAGGTGTTCAGGGGAGATTTGGGTTCCTGCTCCTTGTGAAAGTTGAGGATTGGGTGTTATATGCCCATACCTCTCATGGAGTTTCTTTGAGTTTCTTCTGACAGAAGCTGATTTCTTTCATTTCTGCTTTCTTCATGTATTTCACCTTTTATTCTTTTAGCATTAGTTTCTTTCTCAAGTAACTATTTGGATGGATGAGTTCAAATTACACATTTGTTTTCTAGGCTATTGGGCTTTAAAATGATGAACTTCAATCTTTACAGTTTGAGGTAAAATATCCTGAAATGTACAAAGACATCCGTTTTTTCAGAGTCATGTCTAATTGGTTTGCTTTTCTCTTTCTTTCTTTTTTTTTACTACAAGTTCTGGAGCCAGTTTCCTGGATTCAAATCCTGGCTCTGACATTTTATTTGCTATGTGACCTTGGGCAAGTTACTAAACTTCTCTATGCCTCACTTTTTTCATCTGTACAACGGGCATAATAGTACTAGGATTGTGAGAATAAAGCAAAAGGAAATCAGGTAGTGCATGTAAAGTGCTTATACTAGTTCCTGATAAAGACTAAGCCCTCAATAAGATAGCTGCTGTCATTTTTTCTGGTCACTTTACCAGTAGTTGGTACCCAATAAGACAGGATGAAATCCCCTGAGGAGCGAATCACATTTATTCATATATATCACTCTAATTTTGCTATCATTTTCTATATTGATATCAGCCCTTAAATGTCAGGAACTTGAATTCTTCTTTGCATACTTTAATGAAAATTAATTTTAAAATATTATTTTAAAACACTAAATTTTAGCCTTGCCATACAGACTTGTGAACAAATCATTTCAGATTGTTTAGAAATGATTGTTCTTAGATTTCCAAGAATGCACCTGTACTTTGAACAAGAGGCAGCTCCTTTATTACATATTATTTAAAAACTTAACAACGACAATGATAAAACTCATAAGCCTTTATTCTGTATACATTTTAGTTTATTGGTTTTTGCCTTTCTCCCCATGCCCTATTAACAATATATTTCAAACATCTCTTTGGGATGCTATATAGAGATCAAATGCCATCTTTTTAATGCCATGTTTTGTTATACAGGTAAACCAGCTCACCTGGTTCCGTGTGGCTGATTACAATATTGTTTTTTTTTATGCTAAACCAACCTTACCTTTCTGGAACAAACCCCACTAGGTCATGATATAGCATTATTTAATATGTTTCTGGATTCAGTTTACTAGGATTCTGTGAAGAATTTTAAGTCTATGTCCACGAGGTACATTTCTCTGCAATTTTTTTGTGATATTTTTGTCAGGTTTTAGTAACATGGTTATGCTAGCCTTATGAGTTGGGAAGTAGTCTCTTTATTCTATTTTCTAAAAATTATTTGTGTAGGATTGGTGTTGTAGAAGGCCACCTAACTCTGAGGTAGACCCAAGATGCTAATGAAACATGTATCCCATGATAGAGGGCATAGCTCCTCTGCCCCTACGTGAGTCAATGCCAGCCCGCCCACAGGATTTCAAAGAATCCCAGCACTATATGAACCAGACCCCAGCAGCGGTTCAGGGAACCATTCTCTCCTCTGGTGTGTGTTCCCTTGATGCATCAAACTTTTCTTTCTCTTTCTAATAAGCATTTTCTTTCTGGAAACCTGTTTTGCCTACTCTCTTGATTTCTATCCTGCGAGAAGCAAGAACTCCAACTGGTGACAGTATTATTTCTTCCTTTATTTTTATTTTTTTTAAATTACTTTATTGTTATTCTATTACAGTTGTCTGCATCTTCTCCCCTCCCCTTCCCCCACCCCCTCCAAAATTATTTCTTCCTTAAATAGTTGATAAAAATTACTAATAAACCTATATGGTCTTGGAGTTTTCTGACTACTTAATGTCTTCAGTAGAAATAAAGATATTTAGATTTTCTGTTTCCTCTTGTATTATTTCTAGTAAGTAATATTCCTTAATGAGCTTGTCTATTACCTGAAGTTGTTGAATTTTATGAATGTAAGCTGTTTATAATATTCCATAACCATCCTTTTGCAGCTTAGGATCACACACACACAAACACCCACACCAGTCAAGTTGGGCATATGGCTTTGTTAACTTTTCCTATTGTGTGTGTCCTATTTAATTGATTTCAAATTGTTATTATTTTCTTTCTCCTATTTGGGGGGATTATTTTCTCTTCCTTTTCTCATTTATTAACTAGAAGCTTAGATCATTGGTTTTAAGCCTGCATTCCTTCCTAATATAATAATATAAAGCTATAAATTTTCATTTAGCAATATTCTACTTATTTTGATATATTGTACTTTCATTATCATTTAGAAGAAATATTTTCCAGTTTTCTTTATGATTTCTTCTTTAATAATTGAATCATATAGAAGTGTGGTATGTAATTTCAAATATTTAGATCTTATATAATTTTCAATTTAATATCAATTTGGTCAGAGAATACATTATGAATGATTATAATCCTTCTAAATTAATTGAGACTTGTGTTATGGATCACCTAGTGGCTGTGGTACATGGATAAGCATGTAAGTTCAAGTGTATATATATATTCTGCTGTTGTTGTGAGGAATGTTTTAAAAGTGTCTAAAACTAGTACAAGGGTTAATATTATATTCAGATCTTCCATGTATTCACCAAATTGCTGATGGAATTATTTTATCAATTGCTAAAAGAGTGTTAAAATATCCAACTACAACTGTGGATATATGTTGAGTTCCCTCTATAGTTCTGTCTATTTTTGCTTTGTATATTTTGATACTCTCTGATTAGGCATATTTACATTTATGTGTGTTATGTCTTCTTGATGACTGTACCCTTTTACCATCATGAACTGTTCCTATTTATCTCTGATAACTCTCCTTAGCTCAAAGTCTACTTTGTCTAAGGTTAATATATTCATTCTTTTTTTATTTCATTTTGTTTTTTCAAATTTTTTATTGTTATTTTATTACAATTGTTCCAATTTTCAACCTTTGCCCTCCTCCCACTTGAATATATTCATTCTAACCTTCTTATGCTTACTGTTTGTCTGGTATATCTTTTTTATCCATTTATTTTACCCAATCTCTTTATATTTAAAATGTGTCCATTGTAGACAGCATGTGGGTTTGCTTTTTTTTATCTATTCTGACAATTTCTGCCCCTTAATTGGATTGTTTGTTCTATTTAAATTTAAGTACTGATATAGTTAAATTTAAATCTACCATTTTACCATTTATTTTCTTTTTGTTCACTCTGTTTTTGTTCCTCTGTACCCTCTTTCTGGCCTTCTTTTGCATTAATTGAATATTATTTTAGAATTCTAAACTAATTTGTCTATTGGCCTATTAGCTATATTTCTTTGCATTTTTTAGGGTTACTTCAGGGATTACAATATACATCCTTAACTTTCCATAGTCTACTTAAAGTTAATATTGTATTATTCCACATAAAATGTAAGGTAAGAATAATGCAATATTTATCACCCTATCCTCATCACTTATACTATAATTGTTGTATGCAATACATATACATATATTTGAACCTCCATTCTAAGTTTTAATCTTTTATTTAAACAAATGCATATATTTTATAGATACTGTAAAGGAAAAATAGTATTTTACAGAAATTAATGGGAAAAGATAGATCATCTCCAGTGCTTCTTATTCCTTCTTGAAGAGCTCAGTTACCATTGAATACTATTTCCTTCAATCTGAAGAACTTCTTTTGGTATGTCTTGCAGTGTAGGTCTGATGAGATCAAATTCTCTACTTATTTGAGATGTCATTACTTCACTATTAGTCTTGGGGAATATTTTGGCTGAATCTAGAATTCTGGATTTTTTTTTTAAGATTTTCTTTTTATTTATTTTTAGAGAGAGGGGAAGGGAGGGAGAAAGAGAGGGAGAGAAACAGCGATGTATGATTGCCTCTCACATGTCCCTCACCGGGACCTGGCCTGCAACCAAGGCATGTGCCCTGACTGGGAATCGAACTGGGACCCTTTGGTTCCCAGCCCGCGCCCAATCCACTGAGCTACACCAGCCAGGGCGAATTCTGGATTTTTTTAACCTTTTAGTCCTTTAAAGATGTTGTCCTATGGCTGTCCTATGGTTTCTGATAAGAAGTCAGCAGCAAGTTAAATTATTCCCCTGTAGGTAATGCATTGTCTTTCTCTAGTTGCTTTCATGATTTTCTACTTATTTTTTGTTTTCAGAATTTTGACTATGATATGCCTACGTACGTTTTTCTCTGTATTTATACTGCTTTTGGTTTGCTGACATTCTTGAACCTAATGTCTTATACCAAACTTTGGAAAATTTCTATAATTATTTCTTTAAAAATGCTTGTCCTATTCTTTCTTTTCCTTCAAGTACTCAAATGGTACACACGTTGAATAATTTTATATTGTCCCATGTATCCCTGAAGCTTATTTTTAAAAATTTTCCAGTTGCTGTTTTTTCTTTTCTTTAGCTTGAACAATTTCTTTTTTTTTAATCCTCACCCAAGGACCTGCTTACTGATTTTAGGGGGAGGGGAAAGGAAGGAGAGAGAGGGACAGAAACATTGATGTGGAAAAGAAACATCAATTGGTTGTCTCTCATATATGCCTCGACCAGGGATCGAATCTGCAAACTAGGTATGTGCCATGACTAGGAATTAAATCTGCAACCTTTCAGTTTACGGGACAACACTCCAACCAACTGAGCCACACTGACCAGGGATAACCTGAACAAGTTCATTTAGTTTTACTTCTATCATCTCTAATATGTTACTAAGCTCTAACAGTGAATTTTATTTTGAATATTATATTCTTCAGTAATAGAATTTATATTTCATTCATGTTTAACTTTATTGAGATATTAAAATTGACAAAATTGTAAGATATTTAAAATGCACAGCATGATGATTTGATATATATACACATTATGAAAGAAATCTCCCCCAACAGAGTTTATTAACATATTTATCACCTCACATATTTACTTTTTTTCTGGTGAAAATATTTAATTTCTACTCTCTTAGCAAATTTAAATTACACAATACAGTGTTATCAACTAGGTCACCATGTTGTACATTGACCCTCAGACCTATTCATCTTACAACAGAAAGTTTGTGGCCTTTTACCAACCTCTCCCTATCTCCATTACCTCCAGTGCCTGGCAGCCACTTTTCTACTCTCTGTTTCTATGTATTTGACTCTTTTCTTTGGATTCCACATATAAGAGATACCATGCAGTATTTGTCCTTGTTTGGCTTATTTCGTTTGGCACAATGCCCTCTATGTTTATCCATATTGTCACAAATGGCAGGATTTCTTCTTTTCTAACAGTGAATAATATTCCATTATAAATACATATATATGTATATATACATATATAAACATACACTTATATTACATTCACTTGATCCATTAATACATTGATGGACATTTTTATTATTTCCCTATATTGGCTATTGCAAATAATGTTGCAATGAACATGGTATTACAGATATTTCTTTGAGGTGTTGGTTGTGTTTCCTTTGTATTATACTTAGAAGTGGGATCACTGGATTATATGGTAGTTCTATTTTTAATTTCTTGAGGAACTTCCAGACTGTTTTCCATAGTGGCTGTATCAGGTTACATTCCCAAAAACTGTGTACAAGTGTTCCACTTTCTCCACATCCTTGCCAGTTTTGGTATCTCTTGTTTTCTTTATGATAGCCAACCTTTATGATATCTCACCTTTAATTTTCATTTTCCTGATAATTAGTGATTTTGCAAATCGTTTTATGTTCCTGTTGGCTGTCTGCATATATTCTTTGTTTTAAGACTTTATTTATTTTGAGAGAGAGGGGAAGGGAAGAAGAAAGAGAGGGAGAGAAGCATCAATGTGTGTTTGTCTCTCGTGCACCCCTTAATGGGGACGGGACCTAGCCTGCAATCCAGGCATGTGCCTTGACTGGGAATCAAACCAGTGATTATCTGATTTGCAGGCCGGCACTTGATTCACTGAGCCATACCAGCCAAGGCTGTATGTCTTCTTTGGAAAAACATTTGTTCAGGTCCTGTGCCCATTTTTAAATTGGATTACTTGGAGTTTTTTCCTATGGCATTGTATGTTTTATTTGTATATTTTGGATATTAACCCCTCATCAGATATGTGATTTGGAAATGTTTTCTCCCATTCCATAGGTTGTCTTTTCATTTTGTTAATGGTTTCCTTTTCTGAGCAGAAGCTTTTTAGTTTGGTGTAGTCCTACTTGTTTATTTTTGTTTTTGCTGCTTTTGCTTTTAGTATCAAATCTTAAAAAAAAAAAAAAAAAAAAAAAACATTGTCAAGGCCAATGTTGAGAAGCTTACTCCTTATGTTTTCCAATAATAATTTTAGTTTCAGATCTTCTGTTCAAGTCTTTAATCCATTTTGAACTGATTTTTGTTTCTGGTATGAGATAGTGACCCAGTTTTATTCTTTTGTTTATGTCAATCCAGTTTTCCTAACACCATTTATTGAAAAGGCAATCTTGGCCCTGGCCAGGTAGCTCATTTGGTTAGAGTGTCATCCAGATATGCCAACGTTGCAGGTTCAATCCTCAGTCAGGACACATATAAGAATTAACCAATGAATGCATAAATAAGCAAAACAACAAATTGATATTTCTCTCTCTACCTTCCTCTTTCTCTAAAATCAATAAATAAAAATTTTAAAAATATTTTAAAAAGAAAAGATAATCCTTTCCCCATTGTTCATTCTTGGATCCTTTGTTGTCAAGTAATTGCCCATATATGCATGGACATATTTCTGTCTCTCTATAACTTGTTTTTCTATTGATTGTAAGCATTGTGAATTATTATCAGACAGACTATGCTTTCTGTTATGTTCTTCTGAAGAGTTTTGAATTTTTTCCCTAAAGTAGTGTTTGACTTGACTGAACTCTACCCTGTAATGTCTGTCTCCTCTGCAGTAGGGTGCCACTAAAATCCTAGTGAGCTTTTTTGTAACCTCACTTGGGCTTCTTGGAATATGCCTCATATGTGCAGAGTTCAGGCATCAGTCAGAGATTTGGCAAAATTTATACATAGAAATTGGTCCTCTCCCTCTCTGAATCCCTTTTCAAAATTATCTTTATCATTTTCCATCACCTGTAGTTGCTCTGAACTTTGTGCCCTAGTTCTTCAAGCCAATAAGACAACAGATATTTTGTCTGAATTTTAACCACCCAGAAAAGCACAGAGTAAAGCTTGCCATCAAGCTGAAAGATGTAAAAGATCAGGAAATCCACCCAGTACCATTCCTTTCTTCCAAGTGGTGATTCTTTGCCAATATACACCTGCTCTTTGTCACTCTCCGGTGCCTCCAGATTTTTGCTTTTTATGTTTATATTTATGCATGAGTGTTTGTCTGTGAGAAAGCTACTTGGTCATTACTAGAATTGGAATCTTTTTGTTTACTCTTGAAACTTTTTTATCATCTCTTATGTATTCACTTATCACTGTGTGGAGAATTTACATATAACATACTCACATTTCCCTCTTGTTGTGGTACATTCTTTAATTTTATTCCTCTAATAATCACTATATCCCATGGAATAACTGCTAAATTCCCAACAGCCCAATGAAATATTGTTATGCTTGCCAACTGAAACTTAGAAGTGAATATTCAGATAGCTTTTTGCTCCGATAATTATTAAGTGTATGTGTGGTCTTGCTTTGTTGGCTAGCTGGAGGGTATAATCACCTCATTTAATTCTTTTTTTAAAAAAATATATTTTATTGATTATGCTATTACAGTTGTCCCATTCCCCCCATCTTCCCCTCTGCCCCATTCCCTGTCCTTTAGTTTTTGTCCATAGATCATACACATAAGTTCTTTGGCTTCTACATTTCCTATACTATTCTTAATCTCCCCCTGTCTGTTTTCTACCTACCACTTATGCTACTTATTCTCTGCACCTTTTCCCCCTTTCTCCCCCTACCACTCCCCTGTTGATATCCCTCCATGCCTTATATAAATCCCTTTAACATTTCATATAATAAAGGCTGGGTGATGATGAACTCCTTGAACTTGACCTTATCTGAAAAGCACTTTATCTGTCCTTCTATTCTAAATGAAAGTTTTGCTGGATAGAATATTCTTGGATGTAGGTCCTTGCCTTTCATGACTTGGAATACTTCTCTCCAGCCCCTTCTTGCCTGCAAAGTCTCTTTTGAGAAATCAGCTGACAGTCTTATGGGAATTCCTTTGTAGGTAACTGTCTCCTTTTCTCTTGCTGCTTCTAAGATTCTCTCCTTATTTTTAATCTTGGGTAATGTAATTATAATGTGCCTTAGTGTGTTCCTCTTTGAGTCTAACTTCTTTGGGACTCTCTGAGCTTCCTGGACTTCCTGGAAGTCTATTTCCTTTGCCAGCTTGGGGAAGTTGTCCTTCATTATTTGTTCAAAAAAGTTTTCAATCCCTTGGTCTTTCTCTTCTCCTTCTGGCACCCCTATGACTCAGATGTTGGGACTTTTAAAAATGTCCTGGAGATTCCTAAGCCTCTCCTCATTTTTTTGAGTTCTTGTTTCTTCATTCTTTTCTGGTTGAATGTTTTTTTCTTCCTTCTGGTCCACTCTGTTGACTTGAGTCCCAGTTTCCTTCTCATCCCTATTGGTTCCCTGTACATTTCCCCTCATTTCCTTTAGCGTATTCTTCATTTGTTCAACTAATTGTGACCATCTTTCTTCCAATCCTGTGAGCATCCTGATTACTAGTGTTTTGAACTGTGCTTCTGATAGGTTGGCTATCTCTTCATCACTTAATTGTATTTTTTCTGGAGCTTTGATCTGTTCTCTCATTTGGGCCATTTTTTTTTCTTGGCGCACCTGTTACTTTAAGGGGCAGAGCCTTAGGTGTCACCAGAGTGGAGCAACCCACTTCACTGTGTTGTGATGCAGCCTGTGGGGGCAGGTCCTGAGAGAACAATGGCGCTTGCTCTGCTCCCCACACTTCCGCTGCTACCCACAAGCAAGTTGGGCCCTTCTGTGCTGGTTCTGGGGTGGGTTAGTGGGCCTGTGCAGTTCCAAGTCCCTGTGGGTCTCTCCAATGAACTCTCCTGTGAGTCCAGGAGTTCCTCCCGCTGCTGCCTCAACCCCCACAGGTGTCTTCAATCAGTGGTTTGAGGCTTTATTTCCCTGTGTTGGTGGGTTGCTCGGTCTGCTCTGCTCCCCAGCTTTTTCTCCCGTTTTATCTGTGTGCAAATGAGGGACCTCCTGACCCACCAGTCTCGGTACCGCTGGGTCTGGGTGGGCCAGCCGCAGGTTTTGCTGAGTGGGCCGGCCATGTTTTGGCCAGGTGCGCCTGCCACGATCTCTCCAGGAAGCTGGAGCGTTGCCGGTACCTTTCCACAAACCACCATCTCGCCGCATGCTCTCCGCCCGGCTCCGTCCTGCTTACCGGTCTGGATGAACATGTCCTCTTTAACTCCTTGGCTGTCAGACGTCCACTCTGTTTGATTTTCTGTCAGATCTGGCTGTTTTTGTTTTTTTTTTTATTATTGTTTTTCCTCTTTTGGTTGTGCGAGAAGGCACAGTGTGTCTACCTATGCCTCTATCTTGGCTGGAAGTCCCCTCATTTATTTCTTATAGAAATAAATATCTCTCCATATCAGGCAGTCAGGTTCCCCAAATCATTGTAAAGAGTAGTATGAAATACACATGAAGGTAATGCTAATCTTTATTTGAGTTCCTTCTCTATAAGTCGTATGACCTTGATCAAGTGCTCCTCAGTTTCTTCATCTGGAAAAGGAAAAACACATAATGGTTTTTAGCACTTAGTATAGAATTATTAAATATTTAGCTGTGTGTATGTAGCTTGATTTCACTGATGAATTGGCATAGTGAGGATAACTGAATTATGTGATGATCTGAGTTCAGACTGCCATACACTGGACTCTTGACTGTTGGTTCATTGAAAGAGACTTGATGTTATGTCACAGTATGTATTTGATGTGATGTGATGATATATTACAAAAAAGAAAATAAATTGGTTCTTCCCTGTGGAAGTGATTTAATTTTATCTTTCATTGGGGACCAAAAGGAAGGGATCTGTGGGCTCTTTGATACCTCCTCTCTCACTGGTGCAGGGCCAAACCAGTGGATGAAGAAGTTTGGTGTGTTTTGTTTGGGTTGTAGAGCCCAAAGTGATTCTGGGAAGCTGCAGAAGACACTGGTCTTGGAAGTCTAAGTGACAAATTGGACCTTTCTGGAAGCTAGAGACAGCTATTGGTGTTATTACAAAAAAAAAACCAGAATACTTAGAATTGCCCTATGTGCTTTTCCATATCATGGTTAATATTTTCATAAAATATTTAAGTACTAAATTAAATAACTAATTTCTGGTGGTATATAGTATTAATTGGCATGCATTTCACATTGCCTCTTTTAAAAGCAAGCAGTTATAATAGGCTGCATGTCTACTAAACAACAATGTTACATTTTTTATTACAACCTGTTGTTTAATAAATAATCATTAATAACCATGTCATACTTTTATTATACTTTTCAAAGTAGTTTCTTAAGTTAGCTTTTCCTTACAACCTTGAAAAGTAGTTAGGACAGTTATTATAAACAGGCACATAAGGAGACAGGTTTTCTTCCCCCTTCCTCCTAATTTATAGAAGGGACTCAGTAGCTGAGCCAGTCTAGGACACCGTCTCCTTCAATTCAGGTATTATTAAGCACAGTGTTTTGTCTCCTGAAGGGATCCTTGTCATCTACATTATTTGTTACTCTTTATAAATTTTATGAGCTAGCATTCATTTTTTCCTATGGGAAAGATAATAAATGCTATGTAGAAATTTCAAACAAACACAAGAATAAAATAACCTTCCCATCATCCAAGATAATTTGTTAGTTTTCTACGTTTTTCTTCTGTGCATAAGTAGAGGAACATATAAAATTTGTTTTAGCAAATTAGAGTATTATGTAATACTACCTTTTTTCACTTGCTGTATTGAGAAAACTTTTCCATGTCATTAAAAGTTCTAAAACATGACTCTTAATGGCACTTTAATATTTCATTACACAAATTGACTAAAATTAATGTATGTAATCTCTACTGTACTTATATTCTCTCTATTTTATGCTATTATTAATAATGCATTATTGAACATCCTCAATGCACATCTCTGATAATTTCCTTAGCATAATTTTATTGAAGCTAGATTACCATATCAAAGAGTGTTTGCACAATTTTAATACTATCTTGTATGGCTCTATTAATAGACAAAGATTTGGAGAGTTTACTAACTACAAGATTGTGGCATTTATAAATGCTTTCTGAGCATTTATAAAATACATTGACTAGAATACTAACTTTCCTGTTATATGATTCACATGGCAGGGTAAGGACGTACATGACATAACCTCAGAGTATCATCTACACATCACAGATATACATTAAAATGATTAAATTGAATCTAAATGTGTTTTGAAATTTTTTAAACACTCTTTAAGATAATTGGTGACAAATATTCATCAAAACCAAGTTTGAGAATTATTGGCTTACTGCCCATATATCACCAGGGGATTTAGGCTTGTGATTTTGCTAATAGACTTAAAAAACTGTTTCACTTGATATTGCTATTTTCCAACAACTATCACATTTTGGTAAACTATCTACCCATTAGAGGTAAACACTGAACCCTCTGTTCAGTTATGTAAATTTAGAGCTAGTCTCCATAGCTCAGGCACGTCTGTTAAAATTTGGGTAGTTTAACATGATATGTGCCAAAAAGCTTAATGTGGCTGGGTAATTTCACAAGAGATATGGTAACCATTAAGACATGTTATTTATTTCAGTTAAGATTAAAAAAATGAGTGATTAACTGACAGCTGAGGCAGATGACATTGAAACGACTCACTTCATCTCTACCAACAAGAGCGGGTTCTGTATTTTTTATGTTAATACTGTATTATTTGGGACTTTTAGTTGAGTATAGCAGAAATACACTGTAGTTTAAGCAAAAACAAAAGAATGTCATGAAGGATAAAGATGCAGCTGGCCTCAAATTTGAGCTAAAATCAGACCCTCCAATACCAGAAGAAATCCTGGAAGTCTTATTCATCTCTCATTTCTGTGTCTGTTTTATGTTTTAGGTTTATGTTGTGGCTCTTTGTATTTCTGCCATTAAGTGGAAATGTTCACTAACATTAGCTAGATTTACATTACTGCCATTTGAGAGACTAGATAAACTGAGGCTGAGATTGCTTAATCCTTATTTTAAGTTTCCAAGATGGAATTTACAAAAGCATAATAAGAATAAATTACTTAGGAAAAAATTAACAAAAGATGTACAAACTTGTCCTCTGAAAACTGTAAAACATTACAAAAATAATTTAAAAAGATCAAAATAAATGGAAAAACATCTCTTTCTCCAGATCTTCAGAGATTCAAGGCAATATTTGTTAAGATGATAGTCCCCAGGAGTTACAGATTCATCACAACCTTAACAAAATTCTAGATGCTATTTTTGCAGATATTGACAAGTTCATCCTAAAACTCATAAGGAAATAATACAACTGACCCATTATAGCCAAAAACAATCTGGAAATGGGAGAACAAAGAGGACTACCTTTTTGGATTTTAAACCTTACTACAAAGCTACAGTAATCAAGACAATTTGGTACTGGCATAAGGCAGAGATGTACATCAATGCAATAGAGTTGAGAATTCATAAATAAACCCTTACATTTATAGTTAGCTGACTTTCAGTGCCAAAATAATTTAATGGGGAAATAATAGTCTTTTCAACAAATGGTACTGGGACACCCACATACCAAAGAATGAAGTTATACCCCTATGTCACACAAACAAAAAAATTAACTCAAAATGAATCAAAGAATTAAATGTGAGAGCTAAAATGATGAAACCCTTAGAAGAAAATACATGAGTATAACTTTGTGACATTGAGTTAGGCAATGGTTTCTTTATGAGACACAAAAAGCACAGTGACAAAAGAAAGAAATAAACTGAACAAACTCAAACTTCTCTGCTGAAAGAAAGTGAAAAGACAACTTAGAATGAGAGAAACTATCTGCAAATTATGTACATTGTAAGAGACTGGTATCAAGAATATATTGACATTGAAATTAAAAACAATCTAACAATAGCCAGAGGGGAGGGGGGAGCGGACAATGGGGGAAAGGGATTTCAGGAACTACTATAAAGGACACATGGACAAAACCAAGGGGGAGGGTGGAAGCAAGGGAGAAAACTAGTTTTGGATGGGGTGGGGGGAGGGGAGGGGAGAAAAAGCAGACAACTGTAATTGAACAACAATAAAGTAATTTTAAAAGTAAAAAAAAATTTTTTTAACTATATTTTATTGATTATGCTGTTACAGTTGCCCCATTTCCCCCCTTCACTCCTCCCTCCCCCTTAACCCCCTTTCCCCTCCCTTTAGTTTTGTCCATAGGTCCTACACATAAGTCCTTCTGCTCCTGTACTTCCTATACTGTTCTAACCTCCCCTTGTCTGTTGTCTACCTCTCATTTATGCTACTTGTTCTGTGCCCCATTCCCACCCTCTCCCCCTACCATTCCCCTGTTGATATTCCTCCATACCTCATATAACTCCCTTCAACATTTCATACAATAAAGGCTGGGTGGTGATGAACTTCTTGAACTTGACCTTATCTGCAAAGCACTTTCTCTGCCCTTCCATTCTAAATGAAATCTTTGCTGGATAG
>PVJI01027778.1:0-17257 GCA_004026765.1 Micronycteris hirsuta
CATGACCCTCCTTGGCTCCGGAGTCCTAGGTGTGCTCTGGTTTGTTGGGGAAAGTGCATTCTTATGAAAGCTTGGCTTAGAAACAAATTTTTAGACACAGTAGAAAATTCACTTTAATTTAGAGGTTGGGCAGAATGGATGGAAATGATTTTCTAATTCTCAGATTATTATTTTTTTTTCCACAAAATTCTAGGAAGCTTTTCTGATTTGTGTTTTACTTTATGTAATTAAACTGTTAATATAGATGATGATAAAGTGTCCTGTTCTTCTAGGTATCCAAACATATCTTGTGAGTTGCTCACTTCCGATGTCTCCCAGCTGAATGACAGACTGGGGGAAGATGAGTCCCTGCTAATGAAATTATATAGCTTCCTCCTGAACGACCCCCCCTTGAACCCACTACTTGCCAGTTTCTTCAGCAAGGTGCTAAGTATTCTTATCAGCAGAAAACCAGAACAGGTAAATACTGTTTCCCAAAAGGTAAGTATGAGGGCTGATCACCCCTCCGAGATGATCCCCAGGAATTCTGTTGCTTCAGTGTTCTGAGTGTGCTTTCAGTCCAGCTTCCTGTAAAAGAATATGCTTTAAACTTTAAACACTGTAGATGTTTTCTGGCTTGACACTGATTTACACAGTAATGAATAATGTTCGAACTCGACATTCTTTTATAAGTGTGTCACTATCTCAGTTTTTTAGTAGACTGTGATTTCCTCTGGACAAGTAGCTGGAAGCATGAGAATGTTAGTATCTTGTTGGGAACCTGGCGTTATGGCGCATAATGAGCAGTTGAGGATGTGAGTGGAGTCTGAATTTTTCCTTTCCCTTGATGATTATAAATGATGCTTAAATCAAAAAGCTTTCCTAGAAATGTGATTGGTGTACACAAATGCTGATTGTTTCTACTTTGGTTCCACTCCGAGCTTAGCTTGAGACATCGGGCTGTAGACTGGCGCGCCCCTGCGTGGCTCTGAGCAGTGCTTGACAGGGACATCCCCCTCCCCCACCTTTCTCCTTGTTCTCCCCTCTCCCCACTTTGTTCGGCTCTTAAACAACTCAGATGTCCTTGGGAAGTTGCCAGGTGCTGGTTGCGTGTACCGGTCCCTGAAGTGGGGTCTTGACCAGCAGCATGAGCACCGCCTGAGCGCTGGCTGGCAGTGCAGGTTCCTGAGGTGCGCTCCAGACCCGCGGACTTGGCCGCTCTGGGGCTGGGGCCCAGCATTCTGGGGTTTTAACAGGTCTTCCAGGTGATGGGTGTGCGCCGCCGCTGTAGTGGCTGTTGCTGTGGAACGGGTCTGCTGACCGAAGACGACGACCCACTCAGGGAAACAGGCAGGCAGGGAGCATCAAGCCTCCGATGCCCAAGTTCAAACTAACAGGCCTGCCAGGGTGCAGCGAGCAAGGGGGTGATGGCTGGGGCGCAGGCGGTCAGACCCGTGAGGCTGCAGGGCCCATCCCCGCTGCCAGCACGTGTGGGGGGCTGGCGCTCTTTCAGGCCTGGTGCGTCTCTCCTGTGCCCAGGTAAGATGGGTCCGTGTTTCGCTTTAGAGAGACGGGGT
The DNA here is from genome assembly GCA_004026765.1 of Micronycteris hirsuta. Taxonomy (NCBI): domain Eukaryota; kingdom Metazoa; phylum Chordata; class Mammalia; order Chiroptera; family Phyllostomidae; genus Micronycteris; species Micronycteris hirsuta. The sequence goes on from PVJI01027778.1 coordinate 1,557, forward strand.
CATTTTTCTTGCCTTAGGTGGGCACAGTTACCTTTCTTCGTGTAGTGGAGTTGGAGTTCTTTTGTCGAAGGCAGTAATCCCCAAACCCTGATTACCCTGATGCAGGTTGTCTTTCTGAGCTCTGCCCTCCGATAGAAACAGCCGGACTGCTGACAGCTACGGGAAAGTGCGAGTCCCCACAGCCTCAGTTACCGGTCAGTTCCGGCTGGTCGCGGCGGTGTCAGCACCGGTCCTGGCGTTCAGCACAGGAGCGAGAGCGTACCGGGGCCTTTTCAGTGTGTGGTCGTGTTGGTCTGCAAGGTCAGACACGGTGTCTGTGTGAGGACAAGGGGTGTGCCACTGCGTGCTCAGGACAGGGCCCGGTCGCTGCTGCCCCGGTGTGTCTCGGTCAGGACTCCCGGCGCGGGAGCGAGGAGGTCCAGTAGCCCTCACTCTTTCAGCTGTAGGGGAGGGTCAAACCTGGCATCTCTCTGTCCTTTTGAGAAGTGAGTGTAAATAAAGGTTTCCTGTCACATGATGTATTAGTAAAGATACATGAAGCTGCAAGTAATAAAAAAAAAAATCAGACTCCACCTGACTTAACGGATACAGGTATTAGCTTGTGGAGCAGGAAGTCCAGGTGCAGGGTACTCCAGGGTGGAGCGATGCAGCCCCTCCGCCGGTCATCCTTTGCACAGGACATCTTGCTGTTCTTGCTGTGCCTTTGGGCTCCAGGTCCCGTTTTCCTCCGCCCTGCTCACTGTGCTTTTAAAAACTACTGTGTGACTCAGTTGCGAGCAGATGAATCATGTATAACTTCTCGAAGATTCAGTACAGCATCGAACCTCATTGTCTGTAGAAGCAACTTGTGCTGTCAGTCCCGTACTTGCGCGCGGTCCCGTGTGTGAGGCAGGTTTGGTTGGCCACTAGGCTGCCTCGTGCGATAATGGCAGGGTCATGGCTTCGCGGACACACAAATCCAAGTTTAAATTTCAGGGCAGCCACGTTTTAGCTTTCTAGCAAGATAGTTCACCAGTTGGGGCCTGGGTCCCTGCATTTGCAGCATTGAGTTAAGCAGCCTCACCACTCAGGCTTTCGGGAGACTTCAGTGGGACTGTTAGAGCAGCTGCCGCGCTGGCCCGCTGCTGCTGGGCCTCACGAATGAGTGATTCGTGCACACGGACAGAAAGCAGAGGTACCCAAGGGCACCGGACAGAACAGTCTTGCCCTTTTTCTTGCATAAAAGAGACCCAGGTGGCAGGCAGGATGCAACTTGATTTCTAGCTTCACGGTCTCGGTGTAACTGTCAGCCTCTCCCTCACACTGGTCGTGGGAATCTGACCAGGCAAATTGCTACAGTAAAACCCACGGGATGTTTCCATAGCAGGAGAGTTAAAGTCACTGATGGAGAAATCTTTATGTGTTGAAATTTTTCTCTCGCTTGCTAGAGTATAATTCAGATTTTAAATATGTATTCTGTGTTTCAGTGCACAGTTTAATGGACTTGCGTTATGTTCATAAACTGAAATGGTATATTCTGTTGCTCTTCATTAAATTTTTCATCCTTATTCTTTGAGAATTAATAATAAAGTGAACAAAAGAGTCTACTACGGTGTTAGGGAATGTGTGATAATCAGGGAGTTTTCCGTTTCCTCTGGGGGTTTGAATGGTGTAACAACCAGTAGACTTCCCACCTGCCCCCTTTTCACGGATTCCGCATTTGCCACTCCTCCGCTCTCCGTGGCGGCGGGGTTTCTGAGGGGGCTGTCGGAGGGTCCGGTTTGGCAGCATTCTGAAGATTGCCGTTCCAGGTTACATGTCTTTCAGATTTGGTTTGTCCTCCTCTAGATTGTGGATTTCTTAAAGAAGAAACGTGATTTTGTAGACCTTATTATAAAGCACATAGGAACTTCCGCTATCATGGATTTGTTGCTCAGGCTCCTGACGTGCATCGAGCCTCCACAGCCCAGGCAAGATGTGCTGAATGTGAGTAGAATTATCACTGTCCTTGACCACAGGGGTGGGGAGAGGCATGTGAGCCCATACTGTCTGCTGGGGAGAATCCCAGGGGATTGGTAGGAGAAGGTGGTCTGGGGAGCTGGGGGGCAGGAGGGGGCCTTGGAAAGAACATGGTTCGGAGATAGGAAGAGACTCAGACTTTGCAGGACTGAGGTTTCAGGTGTGCGGGTGTCCCTGGGTTCCTGGAACGATTCCCAGTGCTGGCCTGTGTGTCAGTGGGCTGGGAGGCTGTGCGGGCTGAGGCTCTCTGTCTCAGCACTGGCCGGGGGCCGAAGCAGCAGCAGCACGCCTGCTGGGAGCTGGGTCTCATCGGGCCTGGGCTTCGAGGCTTCTTTGTTGAGAAGGTGGTCACAGCCCAGGGCTCCCTCCCAAAGTCGGAATGGAGAGGTGGCCCCACGCCCAGGGGATCGGGCTGCAGAAGCAGCGTTCTTCTCTACGCAACTAGGATAAGGGGGCGGGGTTTGTTTCCTAAAGGGCACGCGCTTAGCATTTTGGGGAGGTGGTCACTTCAGGACCCTTCTCGGGGTGGGAAGAGGGATGTGTGAGTAACTTGAAGATGAGGGTTCTCAGAGGCTCTTGTCTTTGCCTCCCTGTCTCTTCCCCTCTTCTGTTATCTGCACTGCCTTCTTCCAGACCCACTCCTCCGCTCACCTCATCTTTAGTCTCAACCTGGAATCTTAGAACTGGCTCCTTTCTCTGGAAAGAGGGGTATTGAAAATGCTAGTTTCGATTAAGGGAGCAGAGACAAGAGGGTCTGTCGAGTGGTGCCCCAGAAAGGGAGTGCCCACCAAGGTGGGCAGGGGTGCTGGCCGTGTGGGCGTTAGTTAGCAGGAGGCCCGGGGGTGGGGGGGCGGAGAGCCAGGCGACGGGCGGCCGAGAGCCAGGTCCTTGCGAGGAGCCTCCAGTGGGCGGCCTAGTGCGGGCCCTGGGAGCTGCCTGGGGCGGGCCTAGGTCAGTTCACAGCATCTTCTGGGTGTGTTTCTCTGGATGTGAAGAGGTTGAGGATTCCAGGGAAGACTGTTGGGGAGGAGGGGGAAGGTCACCTTCATGTGTGGGTTATTACAGGGGGGAGTTCTCGGTATGGTTTTTTAGAATTCCTTTGGCCATTTCTGGGTTAGGTTTTAAAGGCCATTTCCAAAGGAATTGGATGCACCTCTGGAGGGATACAGTGATAGGTGTTAATAAAGGCAGAGATTAAGGGAAGGATAGCTAAAACTCCTAAATGACTGACTTTATTCAGGGCCTGCTGTGGGGGATTAGTCCAGAAGTGGGCTGGGAATGCGGGTGTGTGTTACTAGCTGTGAAGGTAGTGGGGTGGGGGCCTGACGAGGGATGGTCAAGGCCCACCCCCCCCCCGCCCCCCCCCGGACAGGTGTTACCGTCCTCTGCTTCAGGACTTTGCGACTCTTGGTGTGGTCCCAGACACACCTGAGAGCTCGTTAGAAATCACAAGCTCAGGTCTCACCCCTGCCCTGCTGAATCACAGTCCGCATTTTAACCAGGCCCTGGGAGGGCCATGTATGTGCACAATTTAAAACAGATTTTGTTGCATAAAGTTCAAGTTGGGCCTCTGCCTTTGTGATCACTCCCTGGGAGCTTTGTTTACGTTTTCCTTTGACATGTCTCCTTCAGGAGCCAGAGGCAGCCCTAGGTTTGCTCTCTGTGCCTTTAGTACACTGGCCTCAGTTTCTGGCCACCCAGCTCTTCTCCCCTCTTCTTTAACCTTCGGGGGCCAGGAGGGGGCGGGTAGTGAGCGTCCTGTTTATTGTGGTGTTTCACGGCTGAGCTGTCGTGTCTTTTGCTCTGCATCCCCTTCGTGCTCTCCGCCACGGCCGTGTTCCGTGCACGGAGGGAGAGCAGCGCGTCCCAGTGGGGGCGCTAGCTCTTTGCTAGCGTGTGACAGGGCGGGCAGACGGGGCTTCCGGGATGCTCCCGGTTCCCCTGCCCTGCCGCCCACGCTTTCTGTGGTGCTTTTGGTTCTGGAATCTAAACCTTTGTTACATGTTTTAACCCAGAGGCTTGATACTAAATACTGCTTTTCTCAGTCTTTCTGAAGCTCTCTTAAAGTGAGTACTCTCCTACAGAAATGAATCCCCCCCAACCCCCATTAACCAAAGTTCAGACCCTTTTAGTGCTGCGTGTCTGAGAAGTACCCATGGCTGGGAAGCTGATGTATAGAATGTGTGTGGGGGGGCGTTATAAGTTGGGGAGTCGGTCCTGTTGGCTGCTGTTAAAATGATACATTTACTGGCATTTTCCTTGGGGGACTTTTAATTTCCTGTAGTGTTCAAAGTCCAGAGAAACCTGTAACATTCTACTTAAAATGTGATGAATATTTTCAAGTATGTTAACCTTCACTGGGGCTTGAACAAGAGCCACTCATTGCTCTGATCACTTCTACAATGTGTTTTACAGTGGTTAAATGAGGAGAGAATTATCCAGAGGCTTGTGGAAATAGTTCACCCAGCGCAAGAAGAAGATGTAAGTTCTTTTGTCTGACTGTAAACTGATTTAAAAAAAAAAAAAGAAGTGTTTATTTGGGCACAGAGCATAATTGCATGAACTATGATATAGAGGACAGGTAGAACAGTGATAATCTGGCATTCTTAAAATTGACTATTTTCTAAACGCTAACGGCTTTAAAAATACTGTTTTGCTGATACCCAGAAAACGCCCAGAGTGTGGACCGCAGCAAGCTCTGGCTGTAGCCGCCTCGGCTCTGGAGCTCGGATTCCATGCTGAACCTGTTGGCCTTTGTTACAAACCTCCTGTCCACACTTTTTGTTGTTGTTTTTTAATATAACTCACTTTAGTCCAAATGACAGGGCTGCATCTGCATTTGTGTTTTCTGGGCTTTGGTGCTCTGGCAAGTTTGGCTTTGTCCTAGGAGCTGAAGGTGGACTCAGCATTAGCTTTGACCCTGCTTTGCAGTTTGCACATTGAGCTCTGCTGAGGGGACGCTTGTCAGGACGGGGTCCCTGGGACCGACCAACATGGCTCTGTCAAGAAGGCTGTCACTCTGCTTCTCTGCTGCTACTCTCTCGCCACCTTCAGTAGCGGGTGGAGCCACATGGAACTGTCGGTGTTCAGCCGTTTCCAGCCACAGATGTGATGGTTCCATGCTGTTCACCCTCATGCCTGTGAAGGAGTGGCTTAGAGAAGGGGCAGGATGTGTCGTGGGACATGGGGGGCCTCCTTGTGCCTTCTGGGTGGCTGGTTAGACAGGAGAGTGCAGAGGAGGAGGTGTGTCACCAAGGGGTATTTTCTCATAAAGGCCGTTTTTCTATTAAGGTGGGTCTAGCCCTTCCCCTTCCACTCCAGTCCGTTTAAAAACTTAGGACCTGGAGTTTATCCGAAACCAGCATTTCTAAAAAAAGAGGGAAAAGAAAAGAAGAGCACTATTAAAGGGGCTGTGATTCTCTATCCTTCCCCGAGAACAGTGTTACACTGTTAATGTTGACCTTGAGGACCCGTCCCAGCGTGTCAGGTGCCCGAGTGTGAGAACCCTGCTCAGAAGGAGCACTGGGTCTGGGTGGGAGGTGACCCCTCCAGTGGCCGGCGGGAGAGGGGGCTCCACGTGATGGGCGTGTGGAGAGAGTGACTGTGGCCTGCCCATTCGTCAGGAGCGCGTGGCTGTGGGCCGGGCTTGCTCGCCACTAGGTTTAGGTTCTGGAGCGCAAGAACCTGGTGGCCCCATCTGCAGGGCCCCGGCGAGACGGATAAGGACGCCCTGTCTGCAGCAGGGGTTTCCGTGAAGGACAGTGTTTGGGGTGTCGGCCCCTTCCTTGCTTCACTTGCAAGAAACTTAATTTTGCCCTTTGCACAGACAGTCCTGTTGATACTTCTGTATTAAGTGACAAATGACATGCTGTAATTGCACTGACCAATTTGTATTTATTAAGGAAGCGCTAGGCCCCCGATTCCCGTCAGTGGATTTTGGTACCCTGGCGCGTTGCCATCTGTTCTGGAATGTCATTGTTCTGCCTGTGCTGTAGGTGGCGCCAGCGCCACAGGCCGCAGAGCGCCCTGAGTCTGGGCGCTGAGAGTTTAGCGTTTTCCTGTCAGGTCAATCCACTGCACACTTGGGGAAGGTGCAGTATTTCTTACCCGTTGTTATATTCCAGAAAGCTGGATGTGCCTTTTGTTTTAACCAAAGAAGCATGTGCATTTTTCTGTGCAGATAAAAATACATTTTGGGGAGACGTGTTTTTTCTTCAAATATTCAATTGTAGAAGCTTTTCAAACAGTGATATGCCCTGTGCGGTGTTCTCAGCCACAGCCTGTGGGCCTGGCAGAGCCGAATACTCAGGCTTTTTACGTGTCGTTTTTTTGAGCTTGACTTTCTGCTCACACGTCTTACAGCCAGTGGTGGTTTGTGTCAGGTTTCACGCAGTTTCCTCCCCAACTTTTCATGATAAGTTTGACTCTTGATCTGTTTTATAGTCGAAACTGTCCTTTTTCCTCTCCAGCGGCACTCGAACGCGTCCCAGTCACTCTGTGAGATCGTCCGCCTGAGCAGAGACCAGATGCTGCAGGTGCAGAGCAGCGCGGAGCCCGACCCCCTGCTCGCCACCCTGGAAAAGTACGTGTAACTCTGTCCTTGTCCTTGTTCACACTGACATGCGGTGAGAGTGGTGAGTGCTTCTCGTGCGGGAGTCCTGTCCCTGGAAACAGTGTCCGTGGGTGAGTGGGTGGGAAAATCGCTTGTCCACTCCCAGCCAGTCATGCCTGGCAGAGACCTACAGGGTGAGGATGTAAATGAAGGACGTTTACATGTAGACTGAACTTCTGAACAGTTGAAGCTGGAGTTCTCTAAAGCCACCGTGAGTGGGGTGACCACATCATGACTGTGCCCACGGCCTCCCCAGGTGTTCGGTGGCACATTCTGGGTACGGACTCATTTGACCTACGTTAACAAACAACTTCTCAAAACCCGTCTTAGGGTTTGCTGTGCTTCTGTGGCTGACTGAGGGCAACCATAGCAGACCCGATTTGGAGGGGTACAGTGTCCTGTGTGTTTCATTTCTTTGTACTGTTTCTGCCATTATTTCTAGATCATTCCTAAGTGAACAGCCATGTCACGTTTAGGTGAAGGCAGCCTGGGGGTGGTGTGCTCTTTTGAGATTTGTTAGTGGCCAACCTGCATGTACTAGTTTTTCTAGAATCAGACATTTTCAGAAAGAGTCTTTGCTATCAAACATGGCCATACATTCGAACTGCATTCGTACAGATGAGAGTATTTTAATAAAGAAAAACTAGGCATTTTCCCAATTAGATGAATAATGGACAGTTAGCCTTCAGTACCAAGGGCTGCCTTGTTTCATTTTACTGCTGCTGCTGTTCTTGTTAGGGACTTCGTCAGTCCGGTTTCAGCCCTCCTGTGAGTGAGGCCCATGCACACGTTTTGGTTAACTACTGGGAAGGCCCATTTATGTATGTATGTATGCACGCATGCTTGTATTTACTGTTACCGATTATTCTCACCGAAGGACATGTGTGTTGATTTTAGAGAGTGTGGGAGGGAGGGAGGGAGAGGGAAGGAGAAACAGCGATGGGGGAGAGCAGCATTGGTCAGGTGCCTCCTGCGTGTGCCTGACTGGGAATCAAGCCTGCATTCTTCTGAGGCACAGGGTGATGTTCAGCCGACTGAGCCACCCCGGCCAGAGGACCCTTGTGTTGAAATAAGCATCTGGATGTGTGATTTACTTGGCGAGTGTGACACAAGCAAGGAGTGAATTAGAGACAAGGCGTCTCGTAGTAAACTGCCTTCTGAGCAGGTACACGTCCCAGCGTGTGTCACGGAGGGGGCGCAGTTGGCCGGCTCTCTCGAGTAGCAGCATCCGGAGCGAAGCGCCGTTTCACCGCCCCGTGTCGGCGATTCTGGGCATCGTGGCACGTGCGCTCCTTTCGTGAGTGTGGGACGTTGCATGCGCAGATGCTGGTCATCGTAGTCGTGGCGAGTTCACATTGCCGTTGAGTGTGTTAGAGATGCCGAGTCGGGGCTGCTTCCTGACAGCACTGTTCAAGAGAAGCACGAGAGCTGCATGTAATTGAAAATGTTCTAACATTAAACTAAAAGTAGGTGAAATTAATTTTAATAATACTTTTATTTAATCTAAAAAATAGAAAGTATTATTTCAACGTAGGTATGCTTGCTCATTTAAAAAAAACTATTAATGAGATCAAGTCGGCCCTCCATATCTGCAGGTTCCTCATCTGTGGGGTCCACCACCCACGGATCAGAGGCGTTAGGGCGGCCCAGGCCGGGCGCACAGGTGGTTGGGGCACTGTCCCGTGCTCCAGAAAGGCTGTGGGCGACCGGCCGGCCGTTCGGGAGGGAGCACCGCGGTCTCCTGCGCCTCCACAGCCCTCTGCCCACACGGCTCTGCCCAGCCGGATGGGGTCCCACCCTGCGAGCCTGCCTGTCTACTGTTAGGCTTCAGGCTGTGTCTTCAGTCATTCCATGCAGGGTGCTACAGCTCGGAACTGATAATGCTAAATATCAGTAGGAGTAGGTTTCTTAAACATACGGACCTGATGAGGCAGAGGCCCCGCCCTGTCACTGAGTCGGGCCTTCCGTGCCCTTAGTACTGAGAGACTCACTCCACTTCCCACCCACACTCTCCTTGAGACTGAGAACCAATCCTTGAAATTTTGGACTCACGCCCACGTGAGGGTGGTTCTTTTAGCATCTGTGGATTAAGAAAATACAGTGGCAAAAGATCTCTTTCTGTGAGCTTAGTAAACTTTTATTAATCATAATAGGTTTTTTACCTATTTGATAAATTATTATGTAAAAATATTATTAGGTCAATCTACTGGCAATATGTAGTATGCAGATTACCTAGTCACATTCTACCAGACGGCGCACAGGTTGGGACCGCTGCGTGTGTGCGTGCCGTGTGTGTGAATGTAAGTGTCGGTCAGCACATGAAAGGGGGTCCGAGACAGGCTCCGTCAGAGGCGGTCAGAGGGAGTGGCGACGTGGGGGGCGCTGCAAGACCGTTAGGGGGGCTGCAGTGCGGGAACAGGTGCTAGCTTGGGAAGCGGTCTAGGCTTAAACAGAATGTATATTCAGTCCAGTGGCTCTGGAAAATTCTCAAGTTGAAAATTCCTTGAAAAATGGTTATATTAGAGAGGGTTAGACTGTGCAGCCCTTGATTCTTAGTACTCGTAAACTTAGAGGGAGGTGGGGCGGCTCCCTGCGGAGCCGGCAGGTTTTGTAGACATTCCCTGACCGCCCATTTGAAAAACAGAAGGGGGCGAGCCGTGGTCTCGAAGGCACGGTGAAGGCCCTGCGTGGCTGAGGGCGGGGCTGGCTCATCTCAGGGCTTCAATCGATGCGCGTCCCAGAATAGCTTTTTTTAAAAAAAGATGAAAATGTATATATTTTCTCTCACGTGTAAATAAATGCCTTATTTAAAGAATTACAAAGGCATTCCTTTTATCCTGTTGGATAAGCTTAGTCCCTCGGTATATGATTTCTTCTGTATTTGGTGATATTTGTTTATTTAGATGAGACTCAGAACACGGCTCAGCTGCTGTGTTATCCTGACCGTCAGATGTGTACAGGTTATTACACCGTTGCTGTCCATTAGTGGGATGCTTTCTTGGACACGGTGAACTTACGTCTCCGCAGCCCTGCGACAGCACGGGCCTCTCCGTGAGCACTCCTGGCCCAGTGCTGGTTTCGGCAGGGCCCACGAGTGAATTTAGCACAGCTCTGGGAGCACCGGAAAGCCGCGTTCCACGGGGCAGCCCTTCGAGGGTCGTTAGAAACCAGCTTTTGTCTGCTTCTCCCGAGGAGAAAGAGATTTCTCCTCCTTGCTGCGCTAGCCCGCAGGGGACGTCGTGGTAGGGCGCGGTGAGTGCCGCTGTGCCTGGGGGTGACTGGCTCAGCGACGGGGGCAGCTCGGCTGCGTGTCCCGTGTAAAGGAACTTCCTGTTCTCAGTCTGCATGGAGTCTGAAAGTCACTGAGGCCCTAAGAGCAGGTTTTCCTTGAGCAGGGCCCTGTAAGTCGCCTTAGCAAGTCATCCTTGCTGAGTGTAAAAGGCAGTGCTCAGTGTTCCCTTTTACCTGTTTTATGTTTGGTAATTACATGTTAATGCCTCTGCAGGTAAACATTTCTGGGTTCTAATGAGCCTTTTTGAAAAATTTCCCTTTTTCAGGGGGGTGAAGTGTTCCAAGTCTTATTGCTCCACCCCAGCCAGTGCCACCACCACTGCCACCCTGGTCGGAGTGGGAGGTGACATCCAGTCTTGAAATAAAATATCTGTAGGCTCCCACCAAGATTGGCAAAGGCAAGCAGGGGCAGGTGGTTTTGTTAAGGGTAAGCGGGTAGGAATATACGTATGGGAGGATGGCATTTATAATGAGCAGAATCACTTGTCTACTTTCATAAATGTATTAAAAAGAAAATGCTGTTAAAGGAAGCAGACATGTGCAGGTGACATTGAATGCTTGTGTAATGTTTGTTGCACTGGTATCCTGACCTTTTTCTCTGAAGTTGTTGCTGGTAAATGATGTTACAATTAGCACTTGACTGTTGATTTGTTTCCCTAGGCAAGAAATCATAGAGCAGCTTCTATCAAACATTTTCCACAAGGATAAAAACGAGTCGGCCATAGTCAGCGCAGTCCAGATACTGCTGACTCTCCTGGAGACCCGGCGGCCCACGTAAGCTTTGCTTTCATCTTACAGAATGAGTGATTTTGTTTTGCTTTTAGGTTTTTTTAAAAGCTGAGAGTTGAGGCATTGGTTATAAGCTACAATATCATGCCCTTGAATTTCAGGTGCTGAATCTTTTTCTGCTGTATAAACTATAAGTAAATCTAATGTGAATGCAGTACCTAGGGATACAGCTGAGAAATATGGTTCGGTAAACACTATTGGCGGTATCTGGACTGTGGGCATTTGGGTTTTTGTAGTACATGTCTGATGGCTTAAATTCAGGAGAAGCTTATTTTTTGCTTAAGAAAGTAGGTATTCTGGTTGTGGGCAGAGCTTCGCCAAGTGGCGACGGGGGGGACTCCCTACCTAGTAGTTTCCTTCCTCCCCCTGCGAACTTGAGGTTCAGGTTGTTTTGGGGGTGGATCATGTGTGAGGCGCTACGTCACGAGGCTGCTCTAAATGGATGGGCAGGACACCGAGACCTTAGAGAGAAATTTGTGCTAAGTGTTTCAGAATCAGAGATATTTCCCCCACATGTGCGCCCCTGGACTAGCCCTTTAATATCTGACCAGATAATTTACTTACTGTCAGTTTCCCGATTGTCCCCCGAGCATGATACTTTGAGGAGGGATGCCTGTGTTCTGCAGTGTGCGGTTTAGAGATCAGGATCTGTTTTTATTCTGTACCGGGCCCATCTGACTGCCGGACAGAGGGCACAGAGAGGAGGTCAGGGAAGGTCTGCTGTTGGCATTGGGGGCCTCGGCCATCCGAGGTTCCTGGGTTTGCTTTTAATGTGTCATCTTTGTTTCTAGCAAAATAGTGAACACAGCCTTACCAACCCTTGCTTTCCAAACGCCTGGGCTCCTTCCCCCGTGCGCTTGCCTTTCGGCCAGTGGTAATGGAAGGATACTGCAGCGGCTGTGCGTCCAGTCCGTTGTGATCTGGGGCCTGTGTCTGTGATTTCGACTGTGTCTTCCCTAGGGAATCATATTTTAAATAATGCAGCCTGCACCCAAGGCATCGATCAAGTGACACAGGACTGCTGTCTTGCTGTAAGGCCGTCGCACTGTCTCACGTGAAGTGCTCCTGTGACTCGAGAAGGGAATGAACCCGAGACACATGACGCCTTTCTGCGTAGCAAAGGGGGAAACAGCGCAATCACACAGCTTAGAGCAGGGGACACAACAATAAAAGAAATAATGGAAGGAAATTATTGATCAGAAGGAATTTATCCCCAGACCAAAAAAAAATAGCTTATCAAGTACTAAAGAACATTAATCTTTTTAAAATCAGGACTCAGGTTTTAGCCTTACCCTGATGAGATTTCTGAATCCCAAGGAAAAACGGTAGATCTTAAAATTATGTGGATAAGAGCCCTGACGAGCGTGGCGTGGTTGAGCATCGTCCCGCAAAGCGAAAGGACACTTGTTTGATTCCCAGTCCAGGCAGATGCCTGGGCTGTGGGTTCTGTACACTGAGGGGGCACACCAGAGAGGCAACCGACTGATCTTTCTTTCTGTCTCTTTCCTTCCCCTTCTCTCTAGATAAGTAAAATCTTTTTTAAAAGTGTATGGATAATACAAGTGGGTTAAACTACAGAGTAAGTCAGGTTGCTGGGCATCTCATTTGTAAAACTAAGTAGTGAAAAGCAGGGCATGATGGTGACCCTGGAACACTCTTGTCATCTGTGCTGTGCCACACCCTGGGGTGAATTAAAGATGAGCTGTGACACAGCCGAACAGGAACGTCAGTCAGAATGAAGAACTGAAGGTGCAGAAATATGTTAGTAAAAGTGACGATACATGAAATGGGTAGGGAAGTGAAAATTAGTACAACTGTATAAGTTAAGTGTTAAGAATGATTGAAAACAAAACAGAATAAAGTCCAGATTATGTTAACAAAGCTCAGAAATAAGGGGAAGGTGACGTGCACGTTAGTTTTTAGTGTAGACCGAGGAGCTGGGGCGCTTGCACACGCAGGCGGAGCCGAGGAAGGAGCAGTGTGGAGCACTAGAAGTCGCTCCTACTGAAGCGTGACGAGCTAAACCACAAAGACAGGTGCTTTGTGAGCCGCCAGGGCCTAGAAGGAGTGACCTGCCATTAGGAACCAGTAGGAGTACCCGGATCTTCGTTTGTAATGCCGTTCTCCAGGAAATGAGACCAGGGCTCCTTGGAGACATGCCCGGTTCTGTGACGAGGGCAAGGAACAGACAAGAGTCTGGAGCATCGTGTAGTGTAGAGGGTAAGGAAGTACTCAAAACCCACTGTAGTGAGGGTGTGTCAGGGACAGGGGAGCCAAAGCTGGCACCATTTCACAATAAAATAAAGCAATATTGTATTGTAATCCAACATGTAAATCTCTGCAAATAAATAAATAGGGGGGAAAAGACAAATCTGCGGAAAATTCCAAATAGTTCATATAGATACTGTCTCCTGGAGGGGGAAGGACAAAACTTGCCCTTTCCATGCCGACTGCCCACCCTGACTTCCCTCCTGAGTGTGCGGTAGGACAGAGAGGGGAGAGGAACCAGCAGAGCCCCGACAGACACATCCTCTGCCAGCGATGAGCTGTGTTCACGGGACGTCCCTGTGCTGCGATGCAGAGAAAATGGCACTGGGCCTGTGTGGTCTTCCTTTCAGAGACCCGTGACCACGAGAAAAGTGTGACAAATCCCATTCGAGGGACGTGCTGCCATGTACCTGACCGCACAGTCTGAGTGACTGTCGGCCAAAAGGAAATTACAGAGACACAGAAAGGACTTGTTAGGTAAAAACTAAGGAAATCTGAATAAAGATCTGTGGATTTTATTTATCAATGTTGGTTCATTAATTGTGACAAATGATTAAATGTGACATTCTATGGTAAGATATTAATGGGGGTGCCCTGGCTGGAGTAGCTCAGTGGATTGAGTGCGGGCTGGGAACCAGAGGGTCCCGGTTCAATTCCCAGTCAGGGCTCATGCCTGGGTTGCGGGCCGGGTCCCCAGTGAAGGCCATGTGAGAGGCAACCACACATTGCTGTTTCTTCCTCTCTTTCTCCTTCCCTTCTTCTCTCTCTAAAAATAAATAAATAAAATCTTAAAAAAAAAAAGATATTAATGGGGGAAACCCGGCATGGCTTATATGGAACTCTGTACCATTTCTGTAATTTTTCCGTAAATCTAAAACTATTCCACTAGAGAGTGACACAGCATGTAGACAGAAAATGAGTAAGTGGGACTTTGGCCAAGATGGAGGCGTAGGTAGCAACACTGTGCCTCCTCGCACAACCGAAAGAGGACAAACAACAATTTAAAAACAGAAAATAACCAGAACTGCCAGAAAATCGAACTGTGTGGAAGTCTGACCACCAAGGAGTTAAAAAAGACAAGTTCGTCCAGGCCGGTAGGCGGGGTGGGGCCGGGCGGAGAGTGCGGCCAGACAGCGGTTTGTGGGGCGGGGCGGGCAACGCTGCAGCTGCCTGGACTGACCCGCAGCTGGCGGACCCAGACCCGGCAGGACCGAGACTGGTGGACTGGGAGGTCCCGCATTCGAGCACAGATAAACCGGGAGAAAAAGCTGGGGAGTGGAGCAGACCACACAGCCCACCATCTCATGGAAATAAAGCCTCAAACCACCGATTGAAGACACCTGTGGGGGTTGAGGCGTGGGCAGGAGGAACTCCTGGCCTCACGGGAGAGTTCGTTGGAGAGACCCACAGGGACTTGGAACTACCCAAGCCCACCTACCCGGGAACCAGCACAGGCGGGCCTACTTTGCTGGTGGGTAGTGGGGGAAGGGACTGAAATCCGGCAGAGAGCAGAGCAAGTGCCAGTGTTCCCTCCCAGGCCCCACCCCCACAGGCAGTGTCACAATACAGCCACGTGGGTTGCCCCACCTTGGTGAACACCTAAGGCTCTGCCCCTTAAAGTAACAGGCGTGCCGAGAAAAAAAAAATGGCCCAAATGAAAGAGGAGATCAAAACTCCAGGAAAAAATACAACTAAGCCAGGAAGAGATAGCCAACCTATCAGATGCACAGTTCAAAACACTGGTAATCAGGATGCTCACAGATTGGTTGAATTTGGTCACAAATTAGATGAAAAAATGAAGACTACGCTAAGAGAAATAAAGGGAAATGTACAGGGAACCAATAGTGATGGGAAGGAAACTGGGACTCAAATCAACAGTATGGACCAGAAAGAAGAAAAAAACATTCAACCAGAAAAGAATGAAGAAACAAGAATTCGGAAAAGTGAGGAGAGGCTTAAGAACCTCCAGGACATCCTTAAACATTCTAACATCTGAATTACAGGGGTACCAGGAGGAGAAGAGGAAGAGTAACACATTGAAAACTTATTTGAACAAATAATGAAGGAGAACTTCCCCAAGCTGGTGAAGGAAATAGACTTCCAGGATATCCAGGAAGCTCAGAGAGTCCCAAAGAAGTTGGACCCAAAGAGGAACACACCAAGACACATCATAATTACATTACCCAAGATTAAAAATAAGGAGAGAATCCTAGAAGCAGCAAGAGAAAAGGGGACAGTTTACCTACAAAGGAATTCCCATAAGACTGTCAGCTGATTTCTCAAAAGAGACCTTGCAGGCAAGAAGGGGCTGGAAAGAAGTATACCACATCATGAAAGGCAAGGGCCGATATCCAAGATTACTCTATCCAGCAAAACTTTGATTTAGAATGGAAGGGCAGATAAAGTGCTCAGATAAGGTCAAGTTCAAGGAGTTCATCACCACCCAGCCGTTATTATATGAAATGTTAAAGGATTTATATAAGACATGGAGGGATATCAACAGGAAGTGGGAGGGGGAGAGAGGGGGAAAAGGTACAGAGAATGAGTAGCATAAATGGTAGGTAGAAAACAGACAGGGGGAGGTTAAGAATAGTATAGGAAATGTAGAAGACAAAGAACTTATGTGTATGACCCATGGACAAAAACTAAAGGGCGGGAATGGGGGGGGTGGAGGGGAAGAAAGGGGGGGAATGGGACAACTGTAATAGCATAATAAAGTATATTAAAAAAAGTAAGGTAAAAG
>PVJI01027779.1:0-17273 GCA_004026765.1 Micronycteris hirsuta
GAGAGGTGCCTTGTGAGCCGGAGGAGGTCGGGCCAGGGAAGCCGCTCTGTGTCCCGGAGGAGGGTGGGGTTGGCGCTTCCTTCCCTCGCGGTGGTCACTTGGCTGAAATAGCAACAGAAGGCACCTGCCAGCCCACGAGCAGACGTGCAGAGACCGGTGGCTTCTTCCTTTCGTTGAAATAAAGGTTCAAAAGGGTGGACAGTTCCTCCTTGCCGTCCCCCCTCCCCCCAGCTTGGCTAACGGGAGCGTGTACTTATGTTCCCAGAGGGAGACGAGCCACAGGGCTTATTTGGGAGATGGACGGAAAACCTCAGTTCCTTTTAGCCGTTTTCCAAACCCTTCCTGGCCACCCTCAGTTTTCATCATTTCCTTACCACTCCTGGCGTCCTTCACATTGGCGCTGGGACTGGTGCCCGCCGGCCAGGCCAGGCCAGGCCAGGCCAGGCCAGGCCGAGGCGGGTGGCCTGGCTGTCCCCTCCCCCGCTGGCCCTGGCTCCTGCCCGTGTCTCATTCTCTCTCCTCGGCCCCTCTCGACCACTCCACTCCTCGGGCCTGGTCCTTCAGGGAGTTTCCAGGGTTTTTTTTTTTTTTTCTTTTTTACTTTATATTCTTTTCTAGTAAAATATACATCACATAAATAAGGCCTGCCGTTGTAACAGTCTCTAGGTGTACAGATCAGTGGCCTTAATGACACTGTTGTGGCCGCATCATCTCTAGTTCCCGTTTTTTGTCCCCCCCGACAGAAACCCTGCATCCATGAACCCGTCACTCCCCGGTCCCCCGCCCCCGCCCCTCATGACCTGCTCCTATCAGCTGGCCCGTTCTAGGTATTTCCTATCGAGGGACTCATACAGTATTTGTCTTTCTGTCACCGCCCTGTTTCACTGGGTTCGTCTACGTGGTGGCACGTGGCAGAATGTCCTTCTTCAAGGCTGAGTAATATTCCATTTTACTGATCACATTTTTTTCACCCGTTGACGGACACTGGGGTTGTTTCCGCCTTGTGGAAAACGCTACTGAGAATGTGGGGGTGTGAGGATCTGTTCGAAAACATCCCCAGTGGAATTGCCGGGTCCTGTGGCAGGTCCATGTTTAGCTTTTCGAGGAATCTCCACACTCTTCCCACCGCGTTTGAATTATTTTTTTGCGTTTCTGCCAGTGGTACACGAGGGCCCCAGTTCCACCCCCTGTTTTCCCAGCACTTACTGACGTCTGACGACCACCATCCTAGCGGGTGGTTTTCAGTGGGTTTATCGGTCCAAGTCTGAACAACCTCAGGAAATGTGTTTAGCTCTTCCGAACATAGGCTGGTTCTCCCTGTGGGTGAGAAGCCTGCACAGCTCTGGGTCACAGACTCACCTGGGAGCCCCGAAGTGGTCACACGCCGGGGCCCTGCCCTGGAGGCGCCCCCTCTGTGGCTCAGGGGTGGGGACACCTGGCTCCTTTGGAGCTCCCGGGTCATGCCCCAAGAACCAGTGAGCCAGCTGTCTCTCCCGTCTCCTCTGGCTCACAATCCAGGGTGTCCTGGACTTGCTGGGTCTCCATGAGGGTGTGGCAGCTGAGACGTAACCGGGAGGTCGGGTCAGGAGCCCCGTCCCAGGTGCTCCGGACATTTCTAGTCGGGGAGCAGTGAGACTCACCTGCGCATTCAGATATCACAGTCACATCTAAGGAACTTTCTTCATCTCTACAAGTGCTGCTCTGCCCGTTGTTAATTAGAAAAACTCAGCAACTAATGAACAGTGGGGTCTCCTGCCATGTGAACTCACGGGAGGTGGCCACGGGCTGTCCCGCTCCTGACGTGGGACCGCGTTCTTTGTAGGCTATCAAGTGCATCGCCGCAGGGCTGGCGGATCCCGAGGTGAGGACGGGGCACCGCCTGTCCTTGTATCAGAGAGCCGTGCGCCTGCGGGAGTCCCCGAGCTGCCAGAGGTACAGGCACCTCTTCCGTCGGCTGCCGGAGGTCACGGTGCACGACGTGAAACATGTGAGTCGTGTGCCGCACGCGGGTTCTGTCCTGAGCGAAGGCAGCCCAGCGCGGTTTGGAGGGAGCGTCTTCTCTTAGACTTAGGAAACAGACGCTCACTTTGGACCGTGGCCTGGCCTCTGTTCCCTGTCTTCACCCAAGTCCTCCTGGCTTGGGCCAGGCTGGCTGCCAGGTTTGCGCACAGCCTGGGTGGAGCGACTTTCTGGAAAACTCCCAGGTCAGAAGCTCACAGCCTTTGCCAGTTTCGCCTTCTCAGTCAGGGCACCTGGAGAGCAGCTCTGGGGGTCCACGTGTTCCCCGGGGCCAGAGCAGTGACCTGGCCACCTCCTCGCCAGTGCCACAGTGTGGGTCACACGGCCTTGAGCTCTGCTAAGAACGGGTGGCTTTGGGGGCATGTAGGACAGTGTGTCCTCAGGACAGCAGAGTCAGGTTCATGGGCGCTCTCCTGTCTCCCTGTCAGGTGACCATCACGGGCCGGCTGTGCCCGCAGCACGGGATGGGCAAGTCCGTGTTTGTGATGGAAGCTGGGGGGGCCGCCACCCCCACCACCGTGCTGTGCTCTGTGGAGGAGCTGGCGCTGGCCTATTACAGACGCAGCGGCTTCGACCAAGGTAAGGAGCGCGCAGCGTGTCTGCGGGCCTCCCGGTCGTGACGTGTGTCAGCTGCTGTCCACCCTTCCGGCCCCCAGTGGGAGACGTGCTCACCGGGGGCTAGCAGCCGGCCACTCGGGTGTTGCTCCCCGGCTGTTTCTGTAGATAAGCCCCATGATGTTAACCAATGAGCTAGAACGGCATGAACGTGGCATTCGAATCCCCACTCGCCGTGTGACTTCCCTCGAACCCAGCAGGTGGGTGGTGGTGGCGGTTTCTGAACGGAAGGAGAAGCTTGACTTTCCCTGTGTGCGTGACCTCGCCGCAGGGATTCACGGGGAAGGGTCCACCTTCAGCACTCTGTTCGGCCTCCTCCTGTGGGACGTCATCTTCATGGACGGGATCCCGGACGTCTTCAGAAACGCCTACCAGGTAGCCAGCCGAGCTCCGAGGTCCCGGGCCCACCTGGGCCCCGTGTCAGCGGCGCCCCCGAGACCTGCCCGTCCAGCCTTGTTGCCATGGTGCTCGTTTCAAGTTTGACACTTGCAGGTGAACTGACCTTCAGCATTAGCCTATCTGCAGCTTCAATCTTTGTGAGCACCTGCCAGGGTCCAGGTGTGTGCCAGGTGCTGTCGCAGGTGTCGTCTGTCACGAGCGCCTGCTAAGAGTTCCACTGATTCCCCTGAAAACTTCCCCCCCCAGTATTATTCCACAGACCCGTGTAATAAATTGCTTTTATGTTGAGGCATTTTTTACACGTCTCTTGAGAAAAAGAATGTGCAAGTTTAACCAGATGGGCCGGCTGTGCTGACTCGTGTCTGATGAATCGCTTCTCGCCAGGCATTCCCGCTGGACTTGTACACGGACAGCTTCTTCGCCAGCCGGGAGCCGGCCATCGAGGCCAGGTTGCGGCTGATCCACGGGGCCCCCGCCGAGCGCCTGCGAGCCTGGGTGGCGGACGTGTGGCAGGCCCAGGAAGGCAGAGCGGCCTCCATAGTCAGCTGGGATCGCTTCGCTTCTCTTCAGCAAGCTCAGGTGAAAGTCTGCATGCCAGAGACATGCACACAGCTGTGCCTGTACACGTATGCATGAATCTGTGCGTGTGCGCATGCGTGTATGTGACGGTACCCCAGCCCAGAGGCCGCAGCGGTCAGTGGGAACACACCGAGGCACAAATGTCCATCATGCCTCCCCCCCCTTGGTGGCCAGCTTCCCATCGTCTGACCCATGGTCCCTGGCAGTGGGAACGCTGTCCCTGTCCCAGCGCCTCTGTAAGTCGGCGCTATCATACCCCAAATCGCTTCCTTGCCTGCTCCCAGGGTTTTCCCGGCTGGCAGAAGTGAGGTGGCTGGCAAAGGAAAACTGACTTTGCAGAGCTGCTGGGGGAATTTTAGCTGGCGGCTCTAGAGCCCCAGTGCCAGCAGCAAAACCGAACCTGGCATCCTCGGACCCGTGTCTGTTGGATTTCAGAGTCCTTCCTGTCTCACGATCACTAGGAGTATTTCAGGGCCATGGTCAGCAGGGAATGGCCGGTCACCCCTGTCTTCTGTCTTCAGGACCTGGTTTCCTGCTTGGGGGGCCCGGTCCTGAGCGGCGTGTGCCGGCGCCTGGCTGCGGACTTCCGGCACTGCCGAGGGGGCCTGCCTGACCTGGTGGTGTGGAACTCCCAAAACTGTCGAGTTAAGGTCAGTCGAGCCGGAGTGGGAAGCCCTCTTCGTCATTGGATCAGTTCTTCCATGGTCGTTGGTGAGGTCGAATCCCTAGAGAACCACTGCAGGGAAGGCTAGGGTTCTGCAGCAGCTGACGGGGTCTGCCTCGTTCCCCGCGTGGGCCGGCCTTCCCCAGGGCGGCTCGTGTGAGCAGGATGGTCGTCCGTCCCTTCTAACCGGATTTCAGAAGTGACGTGCCATCACACACGCCGTGTCCCGCTGTTAGAAACAGGTCACGGGTACAGCCCGCACTCAAGGGAGGTGTGGTGTAGGGCCTGCGCCCAGGGGACCAGGAGGACCGGGCGCCGTTTCCAAAGCTCCCGGGAGTGAGCACCTCCCGTGTTACAGGCCAGGTGCCCCCCGTCGCCTCACGCTGCTGCCCATCATAGACCAGCTCTTTTCTCATTAGTGAGTTTTGAGACTGAAAAAAGAAATTCCGGATGTTCTAAGTCCTTTATCAGATATATTTCATTCCAGTCCGTGGCTTGTTTTTCCATTTTCTTAATAGTGTCTTTTAAAGAACAGAAGTTTTCAACGTTGACGGCAGTGTAGTACAATAGAACGCTCCATTTAAATAACGGTAGCGAAAACTAGCTTCCTTGAGTGGCTGTTCTGTTTCCGGAAGATGCTACTAAACTTTAAAACTACTCTTACAGCCCAGCTGGTGTAGCTCAGTGGATTGGGCGCAGGCTGGGAACCAGAGGGTCCCGGTTCGATTCCCAGTCGGGGCACATGCCTGGGTTGCGGGCCAGGTCCCCAGTGAGGGCCATGTGAGAGGCAACCATACATTGCTCTTTCTCCCTCCCTTCTCCTCTCTCTGAAAATAAATAATAAAGTCTTTTAAAAAAAACCTGCTCTTACAGCTGGTGGAGGTCAAGGGCCCCCATGACCGCCTCTCGCACAAGCAGATGGTCTGGCTGGACGAGCTGCAGCGGCTGGGGGTGGCCGTGGAAGTCTGCCACGTGGCCGCCGTCGGGGCCAAGGGCAGAGGCCTGGACTGAGACCTGTGGATCCGGGATTTTCAAACGCACGCGTGTAACGGTGTTTCACTTCATTTGGACTGCGCTGTTGTCGGTAATAAACCTGAGAGTAAACTTGGTACTGGCTTCAATATACGCCTTGGTTCCGCACAGCAGGGAAGGAGCTTTTTAAAAAGGTGGGAACTCGGGTGGCCATTTTCGGGCTGGAGACTTACCAAAAGAGCTGAAAACCCCCCAACACACGAGACAGCGCAGCTTTTATGAAAGCAGCGTGCAGTGCCTTCCTCAGGAGTGCATGGTAAAGGGGTTCGAAGTCGTCTTCTGCTTCACCCAGCTGTTAACCTGTCTCTCGTTTTATCACGAGCCAAGAAAGGCACGAGCAGGTGAAATTCTAATTTCTTTAGGAATTAGAAAGCAGGTTCTCAGAAAGTTGCTTGTTACACCAGTGGAGGCCTGCTTATTCCTCAGGCCTGTGTCACCAAAGGAACGAGTCATCCTGATCAAAGGCAGTGGTCCCTTTTCATCCCTCCTGGGAACGTCCCCAACGACTAGATCGGGGTGATGCTCTGTGTGGACGACCCACTGACAGAGGCTGCTGCCCCCACGGCTGGGAGCCTCGGGCTGGGGCAGGCCTAAGGGAGGCAGCTCGCCAGAGTGGTGGGCCCAGGAGTCGGCCCGGGGTTCCGGGCTCCCACAGACCAGTCCTGGGACTTCAGGGAAGCGCCACTCCCAGCTTTTTAGGTGACTGGGTGGAATGACAAGTTAGGCCATGGTTCGTGAACACCCGCCCGGCCGTAACTCCAGCTGGTTCTGAAGGGGTGCTAAAAATGCCAGGGATCACTCCTTCGTTTTAGAAGCCAGAGATGGAGCGGACCCCCAACCCCGCACGCGGGCAGCCGGAAGGAAAAGCCCCCACTTCTCGAATCGCTCAGTTCCTGCAGACGACCCACAAGGACAGCAACTCCGACAATGACGGGAGATTTTATTGAGCAGGCAGAGTTCCCTCCACATCCATGACTGCCGAGCACCACCACCTTTCTTCCTTCCTGCTCCTCCCGCTTTGTAACTCAAGTCATGGTCAGTTTTAGGCACAAAGGTGTTAGTTCTGTCTCAAAGCCAAGTTCAACTACTTGAGGTTACTGCTACAGCAAGCCAACTTGGCTGAGGGATGTGCTGAATGGTTTTCGCCCTCTGTGAGCACAAATTAATATACTTCTCTTAAATAAAGTTAGACATTTTTGGTTTTACAATTGGTTTCCATCATAAAATAACAGTGAGACACTGTACATCTGTAAGCTCAGTACTGAAGTCCCAGCTGTCTGGCGCCCGCGGAGCCCAGCTTCGCCCCTGGGGACTCTGGGACCGAGTGGGAGGCTCGCGCTGGGGCAGCACAGTGACCCAACTGGGATTTCCGTCACCGCCCGTCCTGCGAGCTCCCGGGTGCCAGGCGGCTCTGCGACGGCCGGGACCGAGGCTGGGGCAGCTGTTTTTCATATTATGCACGGCATACCTGGGCACAATAATCATGACATAGCCACCGCCCAACAGAGTAACACGGAAAACCGTATTTTACTACGTTTGATTATCATACAAAAATACGCACAATCTCTATCTGAAAACAGTATTAATAGTACCTAATTGTGTTTAAACTTGCAAATCAAAAAAATTACTTAAGGAGTTGTAATAAATGCGTGAAGGGAAGAAAATTAGAAAAAAATGCTCGACCCTCTCCAAAAGTAGCAAATCTAGAACAATCTGTAGTAAGAAAGCAGCTGATGAGCAGGGAAAAGAACGAGTGAGCACACCTGCAGGGGCAGGAAGCTGGCTGTGGTGCCGGGGGGGACTGGGACAGGATCCGGAAGGACTGTAAAATGTCCAATGGCAACGATGCTGCTGTAATAACGAAAGAGCCCTCATTTTCCCGGCGACAAGTGTGACAGACACCGAGCTTCTCCACAAGGTGAGTTCTCTAAGACACTGTACGGGGACTCTGTCCCCTTAAGTCCAGGAACATCATCCAACAACTTGTAAGGCAAACAACTCAAAAAGAAACAGCTACGCATGACATACGCAGGCGAAACACTTGTTTCAGAGGGAAATAAGCTAAACTCTACGATGAAGTTTTCTTTAACGTTCAGGGGGGCAGTTTAAGAAAGTAGGTAAGAGCACCCTGAACACGCCCAACCTCTAAACCGGGAGCGGGGACGCTGGGGGTGTGCACGCGGAGGCACCGCAGAGCACACGCCTGGAAACGGGCGCTCACTCCTGACCAGGAAGCCCTGCCCCTCTGCCACACCTTGACATTGCTCCATCAACACAGGGTGGGGACGGGGGTCTCTTGCTATTTATTAAAATGATGGAGCTTTGAGAGGACTTTTTTTTTAAAGATTTTATTTATTCATCCCTAGAAAAAGGAAGGGAGAAAGAGAAGGACAGAAACATCAATGTGTTTTCTGCCCATCGGTTGCCTCTCACACACTGCTACCAGGGACCTGGCCTACAACCCAGGCATGCGCCCTGACCGGGAATCGAACTGGCGACCCCTCAGTTCCCAGGCCGGCACTCAATCCACTGAGCTACACCAGGTGGGGCTGGCAACGCATTTTTATTTCTCTCGCCCTCTCCTCTTGAGCACTGAGGACGAGCTCTCCCGGAGGAGGGACTTCAGGGCAGGTGACCTGACTTGTGGCCTCATTGGTTGTTCCCCAGGAAAAGTGCCAACAACAGCCAGCTGCCCTGAAAATACCGAGGGGAAAGCCCTCTTTGAGAGGGTGGGCTCGGAGCAGATGGCCCCCCAAAGCCTGGACAGCCCACCACCCACAGGCCTGCTGTGCCCTCGCAGACTTCCGGGGGGGATGCAGATGTGCTCCTGGCTATCCGTATGAACTCGGCGTGAAAAGCCTGTTTCCAATATGCAAGGGCAGTTAACTCCCTAGTTTTAAAAACAAATTATATTTTACTGTGTTCCTCATACCTTAATATTAATGTCAAAGGCACTTTATCTACAGCAAATGCTTTTCAAGTTAACAGTGCACATCATTTGAAAGTCAGTCCTACGAAGTTAAGAGCAAACTCAGGAGTTTAAGACACAGTGATTTACGGTCCCAGACAAAGTGATCAAAAATAAATTACGGCGTTGGAACACTGAACAACCCTCAGGCAGGTTCGACCAGAGACAACAGAAGGCGACCAGAAAGATACACAGATACCTACTAAAGCCTGCTGGGGTTTATCCGTGCTTCGTGGAAAAATGCTCAACCCTGACTGCTCCGCTCTCCTGCTGCGGGCTTCTTTGGGTTGCTAGTCTGAGGATCAGGGAGCCTTCTGAAGGCAGCGGGAACAAGGGATGCAGACGGATCCCGGGGAGTTTGATCACAGTGACAAGATGTGGGCGTGTCTGCCTGCGCACCGCCTCACACTGAGCCAGACCTACAATGACAGGGAAACGACATCAAAACCGAAACCCAGGCCTATCTTCTACAGAGTGAAGGAAGCATCGTTCAACACGCTTTTAAACATTAGTGCAAATTTCAACGGTTATTCTTACACATAAAGTTATTAGAGCTTCAAATGCCTGGGTGAGCAATTCTAATTCGGAGGGAAAAAAGCGTCCGGCTTCCCTCAAAACAGTCAGAAAATACTCATTTCAGTCTTCATTTGCTAGTGTCTCAGTAGATAACCATATTTTGGCCCCACTTAAAAATTTGCTTAGCGGCGTTCCTGAAATGCTGCGTCTGCACAGATTGCCGATGGGGGAGAAGGGAAACGAGGAGGAGAGGAACTCTGGTGTTCCCGAGGGGTCGTGGGGGCCGCTGGCCCGGAAGTACATCCTGCTCTGGTCCAGCTCCGCATAGCAGGCCTCCAGAGGGCCGGCCCGGTGCTGCCGCAGCGTCCTGCTGAGCACGTCCACCTCGTCGGCCAGCAGCGAGAGCTTGTGGAAGGCGGTGATGAAGCCCCCGCGGCTGATCTGGGCCTCGGGGACCCAGCGGAAGTAGCACAGCTTCCACAGCTTCACGTGGATCCCAGACACACGCGGCAGGAGGACGCCGTGCAGGTCGGCCGGTTTGGAAAACCACTCCTGGAAGAACTGCTCCATCCCGCCGTCCGGTCCGTCCGCCTGCGGCACGGGGTCTGGCTTTGCTTTCAGTATCAACGAGTTCCTCCGTGGAAGGGACTCCGGGTCGCCGAGGATCCCGTTCTTGAAGGCGGCCGGCACTCCTCTCAGGGTGGAGCTGTAGTGTTTCTGCACAGGAGAGAGCGGTGGGCATTACTGTCCCGGCGGCCCTTTGCAGAGACGGTAAAGGTGCAGTGGCAAATAGGAACTCAGCCCTGGCTGGTGTAGCTCAGTGGACTGAGCGCGGGCTGGGAACCAGAGGGTCCCGGTTCGATTCCCAGTCAGGAAACATGCCTGGGTTGCGGGCCAAGTCCCCAGTGAGGGCCATGTGAGAGGCAACCACACATTGCTGTTTCTCCCCCTCTCTTTCTCCCTCCCTTCCCCTCTCTCTAAAAAAAAAAAAAAAAAAAAAAAAAAAAAGGAACTCGGTGTGATGAGAACGTGGGGAGTCTCGGCCTGAAAGAACACCGTGTCCCTGCCCTTCTAATGCTTATTCCAACCCTCCTCCGCTGACGCTTCGCTTTTCCAGGCCTGACCCCACTCTTCTGCATGGGGGTGGGAGGCAGTATATCCTGTTCACCCATGCACTGGCTTAAGTGCAGACTTTAAAAGAGTTCTGGCTTAGGAAAAAAATCTGCGCTGGCTGATTCTAGAAGGAATAGTGGGCAGTGTGGATGGGTTTCGGGAACAGGGCCTCCAAGCTCACAGCTGTGATCTGCTGACTCTCAACACTGCCCAGGGCTTCACGGGCCTCGGCTGCCAAGAAGGGAAAGCAGAGAGTGGTCAGGTCCCTTAGAGAGTACAGGATGCCCAAAACCTGCACTGGCCGTGCCGTCAGCGGGAGGGCCTTCACTTTCAGCGCTCTGTGCCCTGACTGAGATGTTCCTGGGTGTGCGCGCGTGGCAGGTGACCCTTTACCTTGGATCGTCTGAGAGGCTTGGCCGAGCCATTCTGCACACGGGGCGTGCTCCTTCCAACGTACAGGGGGTTGTGGAAGAGGGTGCGGTCCTTCGCTGTGAACTGAAGAGACCAGTCCCACACCGAGGGGAACTTCAACCCCTTTTCGTCACCCAACTGGATATTTTTGCTTATGGCAAATTCCTGCAAAATAAAAACGTTGAACCTTTGTGAAAAGATGCTGAAGCAAAGATTCTCTCACACGAACTCCTGGTTTGGGAGGAGCCGTCTGTCACCACACGAGCTACAGTCTCCGAACGCCAGCAGCTCCAGCCCAGAGAGCGGCCCGCTCGCCGTCCCGAGGAGAGGCGCCCTCGGCACCGCGGGCCCGAGGACACCTCGCCGCGTGCGTGAGCGAGCGCACGCCTCCTGAAGAGGAAGGCGGCGGACCCTCTGGCCACAGGGACGCCACTCCAAGAACTCAGACTTCAGAAGCGTGACACCGCCAACGTCCAAGTTACTTTACAGCCGCAGCATCTTCCTTGGGAAGCACGTGGCCTCACATTTATGCAGTTACCCGTTAGGTACAGAACTTGGTAATGAAGGAGCAAAACCATCTCTGGGTGGAGCTGCCGCCATCCGCCTCACACCTCCCGTCCTAGTGGAGAGCCACACGCCACCTGCCCGGTGACCTCAGGGCCTGGACCGGAGCCCGGGAGCAGGAAGAAGGAATCCACTCCTCGTGGCCCTCGTATCTGGCCGAGACCAGGAGGACCCTGGCGCTGAGGCCGGGCCCTTGCTCCCAGGAGCCTGCCTCCACCCCCGCTCTGGCTCATGCAGCTCAGTGACCTGCTGACCTACTGACCCAGTCTTCCCGGCACAGCAAAGCCAGGCACCGCCTCGCGGTCGGTCTAGCACGGGCCCACGTGCCAGCTCTGCAACTGCGTCTGCACGCAACGCGCACAAAGACACGGTCCTGCTGGCGCAGCTTCCGCCCCAGAGACCCGGCGCCTCTGATCACCCGGTGGACAGCCCACGTGTGAAAATACAAATACAAAGCACGACATTTATGGTGGTTGGAACTTACATCACAGAAAATACATAAAATACTCATAAAAACGAAGCCTCCTAGATCATGCCTTTAATTCATTCAGAAAATCCCTGCATTACAGCTTAAAGTGATAGTTAAAATCGTTTTTTTTTTTAAGATTTTATTTATTTATTTTTAGAGAGAGGGGAAGGGAGGGAGACAGAGAGGGAGAGAAACAGCAATGTGTGGTTGCCTCTCACATGGCCCTCACTGGGGACCTGGCCCGCAACCCAGGCATGTGCCCCGACTGGGAATCGAACCGGGACCCTCTGGTTCCCAGCCCGCACTCAATCCACTGAGCTACACCACCCAGGGCAATTAAAATCGTTTTAAAGTACACCCAGTCAAACCTCGGTTCTCCCATCCTGAACAAATCGCTTCCTGAATAGCATCCTACAGCAAATGAAGCTCACGGACCGAGGCCCCACTGTACTGCAGACACGCAGCTGGCTGTCCTTCAAGCCCACCCACTAGGGCTGCCCACACAAAGCAGCCACGGCCAGTGCCACTTACGGTGCTCTGCTTCACCCGCTGGTGCGGGGAGTTGAAGAGGAAGGTGCCGAACAGCGAGATGCGGGTGCTGTCGCCCAGCACGGCCAGGTAGGTCTCCGAGAACTCGAAGGCGGCCGGGTGCTGCTGCAGCAGCTGCCACGTGGCGTCCAGGAACAGCAGGAACAGCGGGGACTGGCGAGGACGAACAGAAACGGCGTGACTCCGTGTGCCCTCCACTTCACACCCTCCTTCCAAACTTACTGCCGGTGCTGAAGAAGAAATTACCAACAACACCCGGCCAAAGCGCCTGGCCCCTAAGCCGAGCCAAGGACACGTGAATAATCACAGCTTCTGTCAAACCCGCGAAGTACGTGTGACGTGATAAACATCACAACTGTCATCTGCCTGAGAAGCAGGCGGAGTAGAAGATGAAGTAAACAGTTTGTCACTGCACAGACAGGGACAGTGAAATATGTGTGAGCCTCGCCTGGAAACCACCCCAAACCAGGAAACGACTTCTGGAATTAGCTTCTGGTTGACCCTGCAGGCTTGGCTTCCAGAAACTTCCCCGAGTTCCAGCAAACAGCTGGCATCACCAGCCTCGAGGTCCCAGCTGTGTCCCCAGGGGCAACAGCTGACAACAGCCACAGTGACCTGCCCCGCACACCCCGAGGAGCCCCACATGCGTCACGAAACGTGAGGCGCCACAGGCCGCACGCTGCTGCGCCTGCGCTCTGAGCAAGCCCCACGACCAGGCCCTGGCCGGGCCACCACAGCGTAACTGGGGACTCGAGGCCGCCACTGCCCCCAGCGGCTCCAAGCACGTCCCTCCCAACGCCCCATTCTTTTTTCCACGTGTCCCCGGGCAGCTGCGTCACCCGGGACAGGCCAGGTGGTCAAGGCAGCCTGGAAGGGTCTGCGGCAGACGAAACACGTGCCCGCCGGGAACCGCTGCCGGGCGCAGAGCGAGTCTGCGGTGAACCCCCGTTCTCTGCACGGTGCCCCGCTGTCAGACGTGGGATGGGCCAGAGAGGATTTTTCAGAGTATCTAGTATGCTCGTTACCTGCTCTGCAAAAGAACTAACGCGTTTCTTCAAGTGGTTTTCAGCTCAGAGAAACCAACAGACAGGTCTGTGGATTCACCCACACGGTGACAGCAGGCCGCACCAGTGCGCGTCCCCTCGGGCCTGGGCCCCGAGCCAAGGCAGAACTGGAAGAGCCCCCTCGTCTCTCTCCAGAGACACACCCCCGCACACCCCCAGACCGGCCGTCGGCTCCGAGATGCGTTACCTCCTTCTCTGATCTCTTCAGGTGGTTGCACCTGTCCAGGAACTGGTACCCGGCCATGACCCACTCCTTCTGTACCAGACTCTGGAACCCGGGAAGTGTCCTGAAGTGGGGGTCCAGCATCACTTGAACGAGAGAAGCGACAATGCAGCTCAGGTCTCGTCCCTCCTCCTCTGCCAATGAAACGGAAAGAAGATGAGGACCACGCGGGGAAATGCTGGAAGTGCATGAAACGGGGAGGGGACGACCGGTGTTCCGTGCCTTCAGAACAACCCCCGTGAGGAAACCGGCAACCCTGGAACGCTGGACTTGTACATCCACTGGCCTCGTCTGGCGGGAGGTGGCCTTTCACGCGGGAACATTCTCCGACAGTGGCAGCACGTCCCTCTGTGTCACATCTCCATGGGGGCGGAGGGGGGGACGGGACTCTCTTCCATGAGTCCCTTCTGCCTGTTCTGTCAAGGACGTTAAAGCCTAGGTGGTCCTCCTCCTGACAACTCCGCATGGTGGATCAGAGGGATGGGACTGTCCACCATCCCCCGAAAAGGTGGGAACGGCTCCCTCCCATCTCTGACAGCCGGTGCCCTTCTCAACGAGGCCAGTCACACCGGATCTCAAAGCCAGCCAAGCAAATCAGAAGAAAACTACTGACTGATGTCCCTTATGCTTCGATACAAAAGTCACCAAAATAGGAACAAACCAAAGCACCCGAGGAACGCGAGAACTTATCTGAAGAATGCAAAGCTGGCTTAACACCTGACGATCCAAGTGACACACCACACTGAGAAGGACGAAAACCACGCGACCATCTCCCTGATGCGCAGAGAGCACCTGTGTGACGCAAGGCCGCGGTGCGCGCTGGGCAACGGCGCTCAGCGGACCAGGGAGCAAAGGCGACTGAGGTCTCTGACAGGAGTCGACAAAAACCCACAGCCGCGACCATCCTCGTCAGTGCGAAGCCGGGCACTTTCCTCCAGAGGTCAGGAGCAAGACCCGGCTGCCTGCTCGCGCCGCTGCTACTCCGCCCTGCCCCGGAGACACTAGCCGGGGAACCAGGCAAGAACGCCAAAGCCACTGGATCGAAACGGAAACACAGTAACCGTATCTGCAGACATGACCGTGTATGTAGCAACCCTACGGACCCTGCAAAATAGCTCAGCGAGGCCACAGGAAGCCTACCCACAGCACCGATCTCAGTGCGCAGGTTATGAACCTGAAAATAAAACGAGAAAGACAACGGACTCACAATAGCGTAAGAAATAAAATACGCGCACAGCACCTGGACACTAAAAACTATGAAACTTTGCTCACGAAATGAGAGAAAATCCAAACAAGCGGAGAGGCAGCCCTTTCACGGACTGGCACGCTCGGTGCTGTGAAGGCGGCATTCTGCCCAACTTCACCGACGGGCTGGGCACGTCCCTCTCGGAGTCCCAGGGACACGTGGCATCTGCAAACCACGGAGGCCGCTCAGAAACGAAACAAGAACAAACTGCTGACACGTGCGACAGGAATGACCTTCAGAAACAGGTATGACGTCAAGTCTAAGAAGCCAGAGGCCAAAGACCATTCACAGGAAAGACCCAGAAAAAGCAAACCTAGAATCCAGAGAGGGGGGCTGCCCACGGCGGAGACACGAAGAATCTTTTGGGCACAACAGAAAATTTCTAAACCTGTCTACCTCCTTCAATCGCTGCCGTCTGCACTCAGAATGGGCACGTTCTGTACTACGGAAACCGACCTCAGCGGACCGTAGAGGCTCCTTCTGCAAGACAGTGTCAGACGGGGCAGGCCGCTCCCGCCGCAGCCGAGGGGCAGGAGGGTGCTCAGGCACGCAGCCACGTGCGCAGCGGGCTGAGAGCAGCCCACGGCTGGGAGCAGAGCTCACTCCGCCCTGCTGGGCTCCGCACGCACTTGTGAATCAAATACGCTAGGACTGCATCCGCTAATGATTACTTGAAAGACTGCATTGCTATTCTTTCCATCCTCCAACAGTTTCAAATATTTTTACTTTATTAAAGTCATTTGAGAGTCAGGAAAAATACTTCTGTAAGCTTCGGCAGCATAGTATATACATTCTATGCAACATGAATTTATTGTATTAACAGGTAGTTCATGGTTTATGAAATCTTATCTCTAAGCTTAGACATTCTATTAGCTATAAAGTTATTTAATATACAATTATCTTTTGCTTAACGGGAAGATTCTGTATTACAATTTTTTCTACCTAACATTAGACAAAATTCACATTACTGGCTGTTCGATTTAGTCAATTTCTTGATATCAAACTGTTTCTTTAAGGCACACTCTGGCACGAGCCAGAGGCACCTACACTAAGACCTGCATGAACTAGAAAGACGGCGCCCTGGCTGGTGTGGCTCAGTGGATTGAGCGCCAGCCTGCAAACCAAAGGGTCGCTGGTTCGATTCCCAGTCAGGGCACATGCCTGGGTTGCAGGCCAGGTCCCCAGCAGGGGGTGCATGAGAGGCAACCACACATGAATGTTTCTCTCTCTCTAAAAATAAATAAAATCTTTAAAAAAGAAAAGCAAACAAAAGAAAGATGACAAGGTTAGAGAGAAGGACTGCTTGGCCAAGAGTAATACTGTGTATGATTCCACTAAGGACTGGGAGCTGCCTTCCCCCGAGGGAGGGAGGCAGACTGGAGACCTGGCAGTCATCGGGCTCCTCCCTGCTCTCCCGCGTGCAGCCTCTGTGCCCGTTTTACTCTGACAGTGTGAGACTCTGGAGCGTGAACGGGGGCGCTGTCACACACTAGACACGGCCGAGGTCCAATAAACTGGCGTGAGCGTGGACAGCAGTGCCCAAGCTGGCTGCTGCCCGTGTCCTCAGCAATGACTTACCTTGGAGGACGACGGAGACGCGCCTGCTCTCTAGCGTGTACACGAGTTCTGCTGAATGCTTCAGGAACACCCTGAGAAGAGGAGAAAAGTACTGTGAAAGGTGACATTTACACCACAAAGAGTGTTTAAAAGTACTTGAAATCGGGCAACTCTAATCTTTCACTGTACACATTTGTATTCTCAACAATGTTTATGAGTGTCTCCAGTTTTCACGTGATTCCTCAACAGAGAACCATCTGATTTTTGTATCAGGGAAGTTCATCAACCTTTTACGAAGAGGAAGGCGCTGACTTAGAGAACACTCCTGAAGGAGCAAACCGCAGAGGCAGAGACGAGACCGGCTGGGCGCCAGGGGCAAGGGGCGGTGCGCGACTCCACATGGCGGCAGGCAGCGGCCTTGGGGTGGTGGCGCTGCGCGCCAACTGTGGGGGTGGCCACAGGGGCCGGGACAAAGAGGCACAGGGCCCCACATGCGCGGCTCGGGGACCTGGGGGGATGGGAACGCGGCCCGCGGACCGCAGCGCTGCCACTTCCCACACAGCTGGTCACACGGGGCGCCGCCTGTGGGAAGCGGGGCGCAGAGCGCTGGCTGAGAGATTTCTGCACCCGCTGTGGGTCTGTGGTTACTCCAAGTGTAAAGTTAAGGACAAAAGGGAAAGTTGGGGTACAAACCTTACATATTCGAGCCACCGTGTACTTTCCAGTGAAGACAACCATTTCTCTTCAGTCTCTTCAAAAGGCTCTGTAGTAAATATGTAACCATATAGCTATTTAATTACACAGGCACATCCAGTCCACTCGCGGGCTTTTTAAACTTAAATTTTACACCATCGGTATCGAAGTCAAGTGCCACATCGGTTTTTAATATTTAAAAGCTGGCTTTAAGGAAATGTCAGGCGTTTTCATTCAATGCTATGAACATTTTAAGAGGACAGCAGGTTACAATCCTATTTTTTAAAAAAAGGTTTCTTCTGGGCCTCCGCCTTCTCTCTGGCTCTTCCAGGGAACTCTCAGGGCAGGTCCAACCCCCTCCAGCTCCTAAGAGGCAGTGATCCTGGCCTTGCGGTCGGCCCAGGCCTCAATGCCAGCCCCCTACTCTCAGCTTCCTCATCATGACCTTGCCCTCCCTGAGCATTGTTTACGTGGCCTTGGCCACTGACCACGCAGGGACAAGGGCGCCTCTTGTCAGGGCTCCCGTGCCCGGTCGTGCCCTGGCTCCCGTCAAGGTGCCTGCTGCCTCACAAACCCGGTGCTCCAATCACCT
>PVJI01027780.1:0-17265 GCA_004026765.1 Micronycteris hirsuta
CCCAGGCATTAGTGTTCTTCAGCACTCCCGAGGGGAATTCAGTGTTCAGCCAAGGTGAGGAACCACTAGTTTAGAGGCCTTATGGCTTAGTGGACATAGTCGTGGGTTAAGATCCACCTGGGTCTGACACGTGGCTCCGTCACTGCAAACTGTGTGACTTTGTGCCGGTCACTTAACTTCTCTGAGCCTCAGTTTCCTCTTCTTGGGAAGGTGTAACTAAGTCCCTTTTCCTTACACAGGGGTCGTGAGTGCCAAATGAGACGTTGTCCGTAAGGCCCCTAGCACAGAGCTGGCACTCAGCTCCAGCGTTGCTGGAGGTGGCAGAGCAGAGAGTCCCGGTCTTTTGCTGGGTCAGGCCTGCGCTGGTCCACCTCGGGAGGCAGAGTGTCGCCAAGGACTCACCATCACTGGGATGAGGCTGTGGAATGCATTTTCGGAGCTGCTGGGACCCTCGAACTCCAGCCCTCCACCTTGGGCTTCCGACTTCACCGAGGGGCTTGAGGCTTCTGAATCAGGTGAGCTTGGGATGGGACCCGGTTGGGTGAGTGGGGGTGGGCAGGCATTGGGGCCAAGTGAGGTCGGGGAAGGGCCAAGCGGCTGTGTGAGTGCACTGGCTTAGTCTCACCACCAGGTGGCAACAGGAATCCAGCCCCTGGGCGAGGACACCAGCCAGGCCGAAGGACGACTGAGAATAACACAAAGATATTAGAGGACTCTGTTTTTAAAAAATTACTATAGAATGGGCTAACAACTTATTTTCTTTCATTTCCATTGACTTCGTGCAACAGTCCTATGGAGGCGCCATTACTCTCTTTTAGGGAGTGAAGAAGTTGGTGCTGGTACCCGCAACTAGAAATCGACCCCAGTCAGTCTGACTCCAGATTAATCTCTTAGCCCCTGAGGTCATAGGGGGTCAGAACTGCGAAGGCCTTTGGAAATCCTCAGGTCCTGTGATTCCTAAACCTGTATGATGATAAAAACCACCCGAGACTCTTTAAAAAATATTCCAAATTCCTGGGCCCTGGGCACTGAATTAGAATCTCCCAGGAAAGGGGCCTGGGAACAGGTGTGGTTAAGAAGAGTTCCTGTTTGGAAAAAGGATCTGACCTCAGAGAGGGAGAGTGACCTGCCCAAGGTCATACAGCTAATTCTCTAGAGTTCCCAGTATCCTCTAATTCAGAAGCCAGACCACCCTCCAAAAAGATGCGATAATACACCATATGACCCAGCAGTTCCACTTCTGGGTATCCACCCAAAAGATTGAAAGCAGGGTCCGGAAGAGAGATTCGAACACCCTTGTTCCTAGCAGCATTACCTCCTATGGCCGAAAGGTGGAGCAGCCGAGAGCCTATCGCGGGACGCGCGGAGCAAACGCGGTGCACGTACAACGGAATATTTCTCAGTCTTATAAAAGGAAAGGAATTCCGACATGTGCTGTGACACTGATGAACCCTGCAGACATTATGCTAAGTAAAATGAGCTCATCATAAAAAGACGAATTCTGTATGATTCCACTTATATGAGGGACCTGTAATAGTCAAATTGCAGAGACAGAAAGTAGGATGGTGGTGCTAGGGCCAAGGGAGGGGGGTGGGGTAGGGAGTTACTGTTTAGTGGGCGCAGAGTTTCGGCTCTGCCAGACGAAAGAGTCTGGAGGTGGGTGGTGGTGGTGACTGCATAGTAATATGAAAGTTCTTCGCAGCACAACTGCACACTTAAAGTGGTTAAGATGGGTGATTTGGCTTATGCGTATTTTACCACTACAACAAAATGAGGACCCTGGCTGGGTGGCTCAGCTGGTTGGAACGTTGTCCCGCACACTGAAAGGGCACGGGATTGGTTTCCCGGCAGGGCACGGACCTAGGTTGCAGCTTCATCTCCAGTTGGGGCACGTGCGGGAGACACTGGATCCATGTTTCTTTCCCACATCAGCGCTTCTGTCTCTCTCTCTCCCTTCTTGTCTCTCTAAAAACGATAAACATATCCTCAGGTGAGGATTTAAAAACCATTAGGGGGAAAAAGAAGATGAGACAGTATGTGCCCAGCCCTGGAGGGTGGTTGTGGTGAGGACTGAGAATGTAAATATGATTTTCTTCATCTTTTGAATAATTTTGTGAATAAATATAATATGGAATTTGATGAATATTGTCAAGTCACCTCTCTGCTTGAAAAGAATTGTACTAAAACTGCATGGATATACTTTTTTCTCAATAACTTCACCAACTTTGGGTTTTATTATTTCACATTTCTCTATGTAATGGGTGAGAGATGGTACTTCTTTATTATTTAAATTTGCATTAAAATTTATTAGATCTAAAGTGAAAAGTCCAGAATTTACCAATGTCATTGAGAGCCTCAGACTAATTTCCCCTCAAATGTTAATTCCCAATTTACTACATTAAATAAAACAAGTCCATACTTATTGTTGAAGTAAATCAATAAAACTACGGGGTCTGTTATTGAGAGGAGAAAGAAATTCCTGCTTCAGTTTCTGCCTTGATTGCTCCTGCTTATTCAGCATGAATTCTAGGTTCTCAAATAGAGGCTGTCAAAGTAGGGGGATAGGTTTGGGAACCACAAATGTAAAATTCTTCTTCACATCGTCGCTGCGCCCCCTGCTGGCCCTCCAGGTCACTGTTAGGTAACTCCTAGGTCACTCTCCCCGTGGTAGGACAAAATGATCAGTGACAGGCTGGGCACGATCGCCCCTCCTTGGTCCACTGAAAAGAGTCCTGTAATTGCTATCCAGTTTCTCCTTCATCTCTCTCTCCTTCCTAAAAGACTGATGTGTGCATGGGGGAAGTGGCTAAGCTGAGCTGGATATGGAGGAGGAGCATTTAGTTTTCTTTTTGATTTTATTTGGCAGGAGACAGAGGTTGGAATGAGCAGCACAGAGCAGCTTCAGGGCATGAGGAGAGAGGAGAAGAGGGGGGATTTTAATGAATGTGGCTTTGAACTGTGTAGAGGAGTCCCTTTCAAGTCCTTTGAGAGTGTGGCAAAGAATGAAATTGCTTGTTAATTATTTCAGGCTATTGGGCTGTATTTCTTGTGCGAGACTTTATTAGGGTTCCAGCCTCATTAGTGAACTTGAGCACCAGCTCTCCAGTGTCCAACACCCTGATGTGGTCACCCACCACCAAGGCTATACCCGGGACCCTGTCACCCACAACTGCTCCACCTCTGTAATTACATTTCAGATGTCCCACTCTGTGACGACAGTCCCCTCCCCTCCCCCTTTTAGGGAACCTAGGTACGTGGCTCGGCGAATGTAGCCCAGCCCCTGACTGGGAAAACTGGTGGGGAGTGAGTTGGCACACAGGAAGCCAAACCCAAGGATCAGTTTTCCCATGGGGAATCAGGCCTGCATTGTACCTAGGCTGCTGTGAGGCTTGCTTTTTGCTAAAACTTCCTCACCCTGGATTGAGGCAGCAAATGTTTACTGCGTATCCTTAAAATAACTTCCTAAAATCTACGATGAACCTCCCAAGGATGGAGTGTAACCAGTTCAACCACTTTTCCTTTGCAAATATCCTCTTTCTTCATAGTTATTAGCAACTTCCTCTCCTTTGTTATCTGTAAAAGGTAACCATTTAAAGCAAACCTGTGCATAGTAAATGAGGACCATCCTCAATGTAATGTGCCCAGAAAAGCAATAAAAGCCTGTCCAGGCAGGGGTTGGAGCCCTCTCTCACTTAGAGAGCGGCTGTGCTGTCTCTTTTCTCCACGGGATTTCTGTAGTCTGTTTGATTTTGTTCATCGCAACCACAACACGTGGACCCTGAGGGCCAGGTCCGCATCACCCTCTTATCCATTTTCTTCCACCACACCTTTCCTTTGACCCCATTGGTGACTTCCAGCCCATGGATGCCAATTCTCATGTCCAATCACCTTTTCCCTTTTCTCTTGGCAATGGTACCCACTTTTTCCTTGAAGGAAAGTTCATTTTTCTTCCATATGGATAATGTGATTCGGCTGAGGCCGACTCTCCCTGTTACCGAGCAAAAGGGCCGACGGGGCACCCAGCGATTCCCCAGCCCTGCTCTAGGTCCGTTTTGCATGCCACCAATGGAAAGACATCTCTCAATGCCAGAGACTTGTGAAAAGGAAAAGAATTATTTATTTACAAGTAATACAGGCTTGGAATAATGACTTAAGGTACCCTTTAAGATACTAGAGTTCTTTGAAATACCCATTCTCTAGAATACCCACAAATGTACACAGTCCTTCCTTCTCCCTCTGCCCAGTCCAGGGTACCGTATCTCAGGAAAGTAGAAGTCCGTGATTCAGGCAGGCCCTCGGTTCCGACACCATCCGCTGTGTCGCCACTGCGATCTTCAATTAATCCGAGAAACCATGGTAATCCAAAAAAACTCCAATTAATCCAAAAGCATGTGGCACCTTCTCATGGCCCACCAGCAAAAGTTCTTACACTCCTTTTCTTCCAGGCAAAGTCTCTCCTGCTTCCTAGGCCACGTGGCAAAGGAAGGCACCCGAAGCCACGTGGTCCTGCCTCTGTCTCTCAGGCTGAGGGGTCCCCATTCCTCAGCCACGTGGTCCAAGAGCGCGATATGGCTGCTGTGCCTGGGTTTAAATCCCCCGCGCCGATCTCCCTTTGCAGCTCTGTTTTTGACTCCTCCTTCAATTGGCTACACCTGCCAGCACTTCATATTCCTCCAGTTTTTCTGGGATGCCTTGTTAGCTGTGGGCAGGGGTGACCCCATGGCCCAGAGTCAACCATCTCCAAGTTTTCACGCAGGCGCTGTGTCTAGGGAGAGTTGCCTCTCGGCTACATCCTGGGTGGAAATCTCCTCCATCCCCCTGGCTCAAAACATGGCCACAGCTATTTAACATATCCATGGAAACAGTTAAAGGTTATAGCTATGTTAAATGACCATGGCAGAGGCTAGCTGCAAAGCTGCTGCCATACCCAACAGCTCTGAACGGCCATGCTCCATGAGTCCCATCCCCCACCCAGTTCAGACCTGTGGGGGTGAGGACATTCTATATACATATTTCTAATATTTCCTGGATACCTTGAGTTCTGGACCCTACTACAAATCCTTGTTTGGGCCCATTTCTCGGCTGCACCCTGTAACATCCGCTCCCCACCCAGGACAGGCACATCTCTCTGGGCAAGCATATTTCAGACCGCTAGCCACAGCAGTGGTCAGGGATGGTCAGCCCAGGGACAGCGAAGCCAGAGCAAGGGACAGTCCCTTGCTGCTCAGGTGGTTCAGATGGTAGGACGTCGTGGCCTGGACCTGCTGGGGGCCGTCCTGGGCAGGAGAGCCTCTAGGACAGTGCGAAGAGCTGTGTGAAGGCAGGAGATTCCCGATGGCCTTTTCTGAAACTGGCCTGGGTTTTTTGTGCTTTGAGCCGCTACCTGGGATCCGTGAGTTGGAGTCTATCACCTGAAAGAGACCTGAGTATTACAGCGTCACTCCAGCCAGGCTCGGGGTCCCTGCATGTGGGGCCCATCAGAATCATGTAGGAAGATTTTCTTCTTAAAACCCTTATGTTAAAGATAACGCAGATACAGAAAAACACACCCAGTATAAGCGTACAAGTATTAACTTGTTATAATAGAGCCACCGTCCCTGTGACCTCAGCAAGGTCAAGAAATAAGACGTTGTCAGCCCGCCTCCCTGTCCCGGGCAGGCTCGTCCTTGCTTCCCTCCATCATTTTCAGCCTTGGTGTCCCTGAGCACTAAGGTGTACCTTGCCATTTTAGAATGTTATAGAAATGGAATTGTTAATCTTTTTTTTCATAAATATATTTTATTGATTATGCTATTACGGTTGTCCCATTTTCCCCTCTTTATTCCCCTCCGTCCCACACATCCCCCACATTCCCTGCCCTTTAGTTTTTGTCCATGGGTCATACACATAAATTCTTTGACTTCTACATTTCCTATACTATCCTTAACCTCCCCCTGTTTGTTTTCTACCTACCGTTTATGCTACTTTTTCTCTGTCCTTTTTCCTCCTCTCTCCCCCTCCCACTCCCCTGTTGATATCCCTCCATACCTTATATAAATCCCTTTAACATTTCATATAATAAAGGCTGGGTGATGATGAACTCCTTGAACTTGACCTTGTCTGAGAAACACTTTATCTGCCCTTCCATTCTAAATGAAAGTTTTGCTGGATAGAGTATTTTTGGATGTAGATCCTTGCTTTTCATGATTTGGTATACTTCTCTCCAGCCCCTTCTTGCTTGGAAGGTCTCCTTTGAGAAATCCGCTGACAGTCTTATGGGAATTCCTTTGTAGGTAACTGTCCCCTTTTCTCTTGCTGCTTCTAAGATTCTCTCCTTATTTTTAATCTTGGGTAATGTAATTATGATGTGCCTTGGTGCGTTCCTCTTTGGGTCCCACCTCTTTGGGACTCTCTGAGCTTCCTGGACTTCCTGGAAGTCTGTTTCCTTTGCCAGATTGGGGAAATTCTCCTTCATTATTTGTTCAAATAAATGTTCAATTTCTTGGTCTTCCTCTTCACCTTGTGGCATCCCTATGATCCGGTTGTTGGGCCGTTTACAGATGTCTTGGAGGTTCCTAAGCCTCTCCTCATTTTTTTGAATTCTTGTTTCTTCCTTCTGGTCCACACCAGAAGTCTGTTTCCTTCTCTTCCCTACTGGTTCCCTGCACATTTCCCCTCACTTTCTTTAGCATATCCTTCATTTGTTCATTTATTTGCAACCAACTTTCTTCCAATTTTGTGAGCATCCTGATTACCAGTGTGTTGACCTGTGCATCTGATAGGTTGGCTATCTCCTCGTCCCTTAGTTGTAATTTTTCTGGAGCTCTGTTCTGTTCTTTCATTTGGGCCATTTTTTTTTTTCTGGGGGGTGACCTGTTACTTTAAGGGGCGGAGCCTTAGGTGTTCATCAGTGCGTGGTAACCTACCTCGTTGTGTTGCAACGCTTTCTTTGGGGGTGGGGCCTGGGAGGGAGCAATGGCACTTGCTCCGTTTACAGCCAGCTCCCAATCATCCTCTCCCCAATAAGCTCTCCTGTGAGGCTGGGAGCTGCTCCAGCTGCCACCTCAACCCCCTCAGGTGCTTTCAACAGGTGGTCCGAGGCTTTTTTTCCCCCTGTGATGGTGGGTTGCAATGGTGGGCTGCGTGGTCTGCTCTGCTCCCCAGCTCCTTCTCCCGGTCCATTTCTGCCTGGTCCACCAGTCTCGGCCCCGCTAGTTCCCACTGGCTTCTCCGGGTGCACGCGCTGTGGGCTCCCCTGAGTGCGCAGGCCACGTTTTGGCCAGGTGCGCCCGCAGTGAGTCTGTCCCAGCAAACTGCCGTCTTGCTGCGTGTGTTCTCCACCAGCTCCGTCCCACTTACAGGTCTGGATGAACATCCTCTCTAACTTGGCTGTCGGACTTCCACTCGGTTGGATTCTCTGTTCTGGCTGTTTGTTTTGCTTTTTAACTTGTTGTTTATCCTCTTGGGTTGTGAGTGGAGGTGCAGTGTGTCCACCTATGCCTCCATCTTGGCCAGAAGTCCTATTTGTTAATCTTAATGAAACCAGATTTGTCAGATTTTTCATTTAAGGTTGGTGCTTTTGTGTCATGAAAAGAAATCTATCACCACCCTGAGATTTTCATCCTGAATCTTCTCTTTCACTTTCTATCACCTTTCGGAATGTTTATTGTTCTGCTCTCCCTAGGTTGACAGCCCACCTGGGATTTCTTTGTTTTGAATGTGAGGTGAGGGTCAAGTTTCATTTTTCCCCCTTGTGAACACTTGATCTGTTTCCTAAAATGGCTCATATTCCCTGTGTCTTCGGTGCCACAAGTGTGCTCTCCTTGCACAATGCCTCTCTCTCCTCATCACTGTGCTTTTACAACATGTCTTGATATCCAGTAAAGCAATATTCCCATGTTCTTTGTTCAGGACACTATTCTTAGCCCTTTCATTTCCATGTATTTTACATGGACTTTTTTTTTTTAACTACATTTTATTGATTATGCTGTTACAGTTGCCCCATTTCCCCCCTTCCTTCCCCCCTCCCCCTTACCCCCCTTTCCCCTCCCTTTAGTTTTGTCCATCGGTCATACACATAAATCCTTCTGCTCCTGTACTTCCTATACTGTCCTAACCTCCCCTTGTCTGTTGTACATGGACTTTTTTTTCATGGCTTTCAGTGAGAGAGAGAGGGAAGAGAGAAGAGATAAGAGAGAGAGACATCGATTGGTGGTCTTCTTATATGCACCCCAACTAGGGATGGAACCCAAAACCTGGTATGTGTCCTGACCGGGAATTGAACCTGAAACCCTTTGATCTGCAGGACTACACTCCAACCAACGGAGCCACACTGGCCAAGGCTCCAGATGTATTTTAGAATCAACCTATCACATTCTAAAAAACAAACAAACAAACAAACAAACAACCTAGAGATTTTTTATTTGAGTGCATTGAATTTATAAATCAATAAATTGTTCAACATTGAATCTTCTAATCGTTTTATTTATTTTTTGGAAGAGATGCATATATTAAGACAACATAGAGGATGGGGATCTAAACTAATTTATTTTTTCCCAGTTTTGTTGACATATAATTGACACAGGGTTGTATAACTTTAAGGTATACAATGGGTTGATTTGCCGCATTTACATATTGCAAACTCATTGCCACCACAGTAGCTAACACCGTCTTCCTGTCACAGGATCACTGTTTCTCCTGTGTGGGGAGAGCATTTAAGACTTACTCTCTTGGCAACTTCCCAGCGTGTGACTCGGTGCCACAGCTGTAATCGCCGCGCAGGGCGTCGGATCTCCAGCACTCGTTCTCTGGGGCTGGGAGCTCGTGCCCTGGGGGTCTGTCTCCCAGTCCTTGACATGGCGTGTGGGTGTGTGCTCGTGTGTGTACTCACACATGTGCACTTACTCAGTTGATTAAAGTTTTTCCTATGCTTTTTGCCTATCCCTTATTAGATTTGACCCTAGATGACTGCTGTATATTTTAATGCTATTCAAAAGGGTTATTTGAAGCCCAGATTCTTTGGCTCAACCTTTGGCAAGTCTGAGTGAGTGGACCTGGGGTGGGCCCACATGTGAATGTTGAGAAAGCTTCCCCGGTGACTCTGACATGCAGCCAGGCTTGGGAACGTGGGCCTCTCTGGGGCCCCGCTCCGACCTCTGTTCAGTCCTCTTCAGCTGCCTCCCTCCCTGCCGGCCTGGTCCCATAAGACAAAGAACATGCTCAAGTCTCCATCTTGGAGGAAACCCGCTAGTCCCCTCACGGTACTGCCATCAACTTTTTCTTCCATCCCAGCCACATTTTCAGAAGGGATTGTCTACGCCTGTGATTCCACCTTTTTATGCTTCCATTCTCCTTTAAATAAACCTGAAAAATCATGTAGCCCCTCACACAGTTTGAAATTGATATCTAATTCAAACCATCCTTCCCCTCCCGTACATTCTTCATGTCTACCAGTCAGGCTCTCCTTTCCAAGTCCCCCTGCCCACCCCTCAAAAAAAAAAACAAACACAAAAAAAACATACAGCTCCTCCACCCTCTGCAGGACAACTTCAGACCCTGAACGCCACTAAGGTTGCTCCACTCAGGTCTTTAGACTTCGGTGTCACTAAATCGTGGGGATAATTCCAGTCTTTGTCCTACCTGCCTTCTCTGCAGCATTTGAGGCTCTTGACATTCCTTCCTGTTTTCTGGCTGCTGATGTCTCTAAGTAGCTACTTAGTGACTGCGATGAGTGATTGAAAGGAACAGGAGAAAAGATGGAGGGAGCCCGGGGTGCGGGGAGCCTGGGGTGGGGGTGCCTCAGTGTTCCCTGGGCTCCGTCCTCTTCCTCTTTCAGACTGGCTGACCATACCCACCTGACAACATTTTCCCAAGATGAAAAAACATAACAGTGACCATTGTAGAAATTTAAGCATACTGAAAAGAAAAAAATTAAAATTGCCCGAAAACCCCTACCCTGGGAAAACCCGCCACTGGAACGTTGGCGCCTGCCTCTGCGTGACCCCCGTGCACTGTCACGTGCCCGCGTGTGCTGGTTTGCAAAGTGGGAAAAATGGCTAGTGCCATAGATGCCTGTTTTTCCTTTCAAAAATTTTACTTATTTATGCATTTTGACTTTTCTTCCTCAGAAAGCAAATGTTAACTCTGGTGTATGGCTCTCCAGATGTCCTACTTAGTGACAGAATCACACACAAAACCCCGAAATTGTATTTGCTACTGTTTTCAGGTAAAGACGTGATTGTGTTATGTGTACATCTTTCTTTTTGCTTATTTAACTTAACCATTTATATCAATTAGTATAGCTCTGAGCCATCCTTTTTAATCGCCGTGTACTATTCCACGATGGGGGTGCACCACCATTATTCACTGTGATTCAAACATTTTCATCACTGTGACTAATGGTACAATAAATATTCTGGTACAAAGGAGGTGATTCCCAGGTATGAATTGCCAGGTTAAAGAGTGTGTGTACTTCACCCTGTCTGGTGTGGCTCGGTGGATTGAGGGTTGGCTTGTGAACCAAAAGGTCACCAGTTTGATTCCCAGTCAGGGCACATGCCTGGGCTGTGGGCCAGGTCCCCAGTTGGGAGCGAGCAATCTCTCACACACTGATGTTTCTCTCTCTCTTTCTCCCTCCCTTCCCCTCTCTCTAAAAGTAAATAAATAAAATCTTTTAAAAAGTGTGTGTATTTCAATTTTAATAGGTATTTCCACATTGTTTCCCAAAAAGAAAACATGTTTTCACCAGCAATGAACGAGACTAGAGTCATTTCCCCCATATCTCTACAGCCAACAGTGACCGTTGGTGTCTTCGTTTTTGGCTGGTCTGTGGTGTCGTGACGGCACACCACCGCTTTAATCTCCTTTCCCCGACAAGTCTCGAGACTGAGCGCTTTTCATGTGCTCGTCAGACACTTGGGTTCACTCTCCGCGAACTCTTCCTATCCTTTCCCTTTTTTCCAATGGATTGTTTGTCTTTCTTATCAGTTTGTAGGAGCTCTTTGTTCAATACAG
Source organism: Micronycteris hirsuta (assembly GCA_004026765.1). Classification (NCBI taxonomy): domain Eukaryota; kingdom Metazoa; phylum Chordata; class Mammalia; order Chiroptera; family Phyllostomidae; genus Micronycteris; species Micronycteris hirsuta. Next base: position 10,993 of record PVJI01027780.1, read on the forward strand.
GTATCAAGTTAGCTCTCACATTGATTTGAAATGATTTCTTATTCTATTAATTCCCTTTTGAGTTTGATAAGTTATCTTTTGTCATAAACAGTTTATAATTTTTATGTAATTAAATGTGCTAGCTTTTCTCTTAGAGCTTCTAGGTTTCTGGTCTGGGTTAAAAGGTCTTTCAGAAGATACATTTTATGTATTCTGAGTACTGTTTACATTTGTATGTTTAAACCATCTGATGTTTACTTTTGTTTGGCTAAGGTGCGCATAGGGCTCCACCGCGTTTTCTTCCCGGTGAGGTAGCTGGTTGAGTCGGCATCACTTGTTAAGTGTGATACCGTTTTTTTTCCTGATCAAATTGAAATTCTGCCTTTATTATACAGGGTCTGGCACAAATAACACCCTTTTTTTATTACAAAATCATAAGCATGGAATTCTGTAACATAACAATATCACACTCAAGCACACCAAGTGACATTCTAGATGAAATGTTCAAATTAAAACTATACATTATTACACCCATATTATTACCCTACCAACCACACTCGAGCAGGCATTACTTCTGCTGGACCCTGTATATTAAATCAAATCTATAGGGGGATCTGTTCCTGTGCTTTCTTCTCTTTCACCGACATTTACAAAATTTTTATTTTTCACTTACAGTTTACATTCAATATTATTTTGCATTAGTTTCAGGTGTATGGCATAGTAGTTACACAATCATATACTTTACAAAATGATCCCCTTGATATTTCAAGTACCCCCCTGCACCAGAGTTATTGTGATATTATTGACTATATTCCCTATGCTCTACTGTACATCCCCGTGACTGGTTTGTACCTACCAATTTGTGCTTCTTAATCCCTTCACACCTATCACCCAGCCCCCCAAGCCCCACCCCCTCTGGCAACCATCAGTCTGTCCGCTGTATCTGTGAGTCTGTTTCTATTTTCTTTGTTCATTTATCTTGCTTTTTAGATTCCACATACAAGTGTGATACCATATGGTATTTGTCTTCCTCTGTCTCACTTATTTTACTCAGCATAATGTTCTCTAGGTCTATCCTTTTTCTTGCAAATGGTAAGATTGCATTCTTTGTTGTGGCCAAGCAATACTCCATCATACATATACGCCACTTCTTCTTTACCCACTCGTCAGTGGATGGGCAAGTGGGCTGCTTCCATAGCTGACTATTGTAAATAACGCTGCAATAAACATAGGGGTGCATAGAGTCTTTCTAATTAGTGCTTTGGGTTTCTTTGGATATATTCTCAGAAGTGGAATCTCTGGGCCATAAGGCAGTTCCATTTTTAATTTTTTGGAAAACCTCTATACTGTTTTCCACAGTGCCTGCACCAGTCTTTATTCTCACCAACAGCGTATGAAGGTTCCCTTTTCTCCACATCCTCACCAACACTTGTTGTTTGTTGATTTACTGAAAATAGCCATTCTGCCCTGGCTGGTGTGGCTCAGTGGATTGAGTGCTGGCTTGCCAACCAAAAGGTCGCTGGTTCGATTCCCAGTCAGAGCACATGTCTGGGTTGTGGGCCAAGTCCCGAGTTGGGGGCATGTGAGAGGCAACCAATCAAGGTCTCTTGCTCTGAATGTAAGGGAGTTTCTCTCCTTCACTTTCTCCCTCCTGTCCCCTCTCTCTAAAAATAAATAAATAAAACCTTGAATAAAAAAGAAAATAGCCATTCTGACAGGTGTAATATGATAGCTCACTGTGGTTTTAATTTTCGTTTCCCTGATGATTAGTGATGTTGAACATTTTTTCATATGTCTATGGGCCAGCTGTATGTCCGCTTTGGAGTAGTGTCTATTCGGGTCCTCTGCCCACTTTTTATTTTATTATTATTATTTTTTAATTCCCACCCAATGAAATATTTATTGAGTTTAGAGAGAGAAGATGGGAGAGGGAGAAACATCAATGTAAGAGAGAAGCATTGATTGGTTGCTTCCCATATGCGCCCCAAATGGGAATTGAACCCGCAACCTAGGAGTGTGTCCTGACCGGGATCAATCCCGCAGTCAACCTTTTGGAGTACAGGATGACGCTCCAACTCACTGAGCCACATGGCCAAGGATCTGACCAGTTTTTAATCAGATTGGTTTTTCTGGTATTGAGCGGCTGACTTTAAAGAAAAATTAATTCTTGGAAAGGGTTGTCAGGAGTCAGAGATCTGGAAATGCCCATTGTCCCCATGTCCTTGGCCAGACTTGAAGAGTGGGTCACCCAGATTACTGCCCTGACAGGACATCTCCACCCCGCATACACAGGGCTGTTTCTGCACTGTATGTCTACATGCACTTCTCTGCACCCTGCTTTTCTCCCTGCCAGCCTCACCAGCCATGCAGCCCGGCCACCGCTCTGCTGCAGACACCGGGACTAATCTCATTACACCCTCAATCCCTGCTTACCTCTGGTCAGCCTTCTCCCTGCGTCTAATCCCCATCTGGCCCTCCTTCCCCTTTGCCATGCCATCTCCCACCCCCTAACTCCTGAAACTCTCCACAGAACCCCCTGGACTCAGGCATGAGAGGGGCCCTAGGATCTGTCTTCTACCAAGAGTCCTTTCAGCTTCAGCTCCTCTGGAAACTGCCTCTCCCTGGGGACCCTGCTCCCTCCACTACCAGCTCCAGTGGTAGATGAGTTCTCTTCCTCACACCGCCTGCCCCTGGGCCAGGAGGTGGGGTTGGTGACATTTTTTCTCCATTTCTAGAATATGACCCTTCGCTGTTCTCCCCAAACTCACTCCCAGCTTTAAATCTCATGCTATTTTTTAAAATGGATTTTATTTATTTTTAGAGAGAGGGGAAGGGAAAGAGAGAAACATCAATGTGTGGTTGTTTCTCATGTGTCCCCTATCCCCTGGCTCGCAACCCAGGCATGTGCTCGGACTGGGAATTGAACCAACGACCCTTTGGTTCATGGGCCGGCACTCAACCCACTGAGCCACACCAGCCAGAGCACCCTTACCCTTGTTACTGTGCTTTTTTGGTAACCTCCCATAACTGCCTGCCCCCATCCCAACATCTTTTGTCTTTAGCTGAAGATGGTATTTATGTGGTGCTTGGAGCCATTTTGTGAGTTACTCAGTTTCCATTGGAGATATATATGTTATTAAATTTTTATTTGTTTTTCTTTTGTTATCTGGCTTTTATTATAGGTATGTCCCAGCTAAGAACCCAGAAGGGTAGAGGAAAAATGATCTTTCCTCCCCTACAGAGCAATAGACTATACCACAGCCTAGGTGTGCAGTGGGCTGTGCCCTCTAGGTTTGTGAAAGCACAGTGTAGACACAGACAGGAAATTTTTTGTGAAATTTTTGTAAAAGTTTGAATTTATTTCAAACCCTACGATGCCATCTAAATGTTCTGCACCTTCTGGAAGTCATCCCACGGGGTGATCTGATCATAAGTTCCTAACTGGGCAGGTCACAGTGGATAGTCTCATCCCAGGCACATGATTCCTTTAGTAAAAGGTTTGTCTTTTTTTTTTTTTTTAATTTTTTAACAGTTTACTTTCCAGCCTGCGCTCAATCTACTGAGCTACACCAGCCAGGCAAAAGGTTTGTCTTTGCCGTGAGCAAGTGCTGCCCATCGTTCATTGTGCACCTAGTTTAACCTTTGAGACGCCCTCACATGCCTTGTTAACTTTCCTGTAACCCAATCCCCACTTTTCTTTCTTCCACCTTCATGGAATCTTCCTTAGGTTCCCGCCTTAATTTCAAAAGCATAAAAGAAGCCACAAAGCTCATTCTCCAGAGCATTTGAGATCTTGCTTCCTGGCAATTGTTGTCAGTTTTGGCTCAAATAAACTCATAAAAAGGTGATCTATAGGTTTGGACATTTCTTTCATCAATATACTGTTCTATGTTTAATTCCAAATGTATAAAAGAAACTGCAAACCGCCATCCGGTAAGCACTTTTCTCGGTCCGTCGAGATCTTGCTTTTAGGTATATCTGTTTGGCTCTAATAAACTCAAATAAAAACTCTAATAAAGTCTTATAAAACTTTTCTATAGGTTTAGACATTCTTACGTCAACAATACTGTATGAAGTTCACACAATGACGAAATCGCCTAACAACTAATTTCTCAGAAGGTGTCTCCTTTGTGAAGGGGCTCATGACTATTGGAAGACAAAGTTACGTTGTTGCTGACGTGTACTGTGCAGGTCGGTCTACAGTGGTTGAGTTGGTACTGAACATACACTTTTCTTCTTGTCATTAAATTCTAAATGATACAGTATAACAACTGTTTACATAGTGTTAGGTATTATGACTAATAGAAATGATCTAAAGTATACGGGAGGAAAGGTGTAGGTTACATGCAAATACTGTGTTGTTTTATATAAGGTACTTGAGCATCCTTGGATTTTAGTATCTGAGAGGGTCCTGGAATCAACCCCCTATAGATACTGAGTGATGAATATATTTCTGTCTTCAGTTGCCCTTTTATTTAACATAAGAGTTGTTATTAATACTGCCGCTTCGGTGTGGGGGCTGCCCTGTCCCAGCACAATCTGGGGCCTTTTGCATGTGAGGTGAACTCCAGGTTCTTGACTCCCCCAGAAGAATTTCAAGGGTGAGTTGGACAGAGAACAAAGTGAGTTTTATTTAGGTAGAGAAACAGAAAGAGGCCAGGGGTGGGCGCCACGTGGCTTCTGAGTGGCTGCCGGCCAACTCGAGAGTGAGTTGTGCACGTGGTCAGTACTTGGGAATTTATGCATTTCTAAGGGCGGGGGCATTTCCAAGCCTTTTGGCACCAAATTCTGACTCTGTCTTCTGTTTGGGAGGCGGGGGCCTTCTTCCTAATGTGGTTCCTTCCAGAAGCATCATGGCCTTTGTCTCCCTTCACCCTCTTTTTACTTGTGGGTCAATTTTCATTATAATGATAGTATAATGAGCTTTGGGGTCCTTTTCTGATCAGTTTTCCCTGAATCTTGGATTCGTCTGCGTCTGACTGGTTTTTGTTGTCTGCCTCCCTGACTACGGGACTTAAGCTGTCTGCTCTTAGGTATCTGTGGTTAGGGAGGGCAGGGTCTGCTGTATCATCTGGCTGTTAATTGCTCAGCTGTCCCAGCCATTTGTTTGTTCAGCCATTTGTCTCAGTTTCCTCGTTCCACTTCCCAGGGGATTTTCCTGTTTTTTCACTAACCTGCCTCTGTTAACATTACAATTTAGTCTCTAGATACAGAATATTCAGCTAGAACTGTGATTGAATTCAGGAGTAATTAACATCATTTAGAGATGGCTGCAGGGAGTTGTATGTCCCCTTGTGGGGAAGGGTGAGAGTGTCTTCATTTTTCTGAAGGACAGTTGCATCTATCTTGTTAAGCAGAAGCGTAAAGTTGTTTTGTTGTTATGTGGAAGTTCAAATATAGGTAGAGGGTGGTGTGGGTGCCGAGTGGCCAAAGGGTGGAGACCGCTACTGTCTCTCAGTTCTTCATCTACCCTTCCACTGGCTGCTCTGTCCTGTCGGAGCTGGAACTCCGCCCCATTTCTCAGGTTGGCTTCCTGTGAGGTCCTGCCAGCAGGGGGCATTGGAGGGGGTACTGGAGGGCAGAGCTGGGACTTGTCCTGTGCACTTGTCAGCAATGGACACATCACCCCAGGCAGCAAGGGTTGGCCTCAGTCTCCAGCTTGTTTCGGGAGCCTGGGCCCCTGGCCCCCTACGGCCCCTTGAGACACTCCCACCAGTCACACAGCATCTCCTCTCCACGGAGGTCTAAGCCCACTTTGGGAGCCCCTCCTCTGAGCCGTTGGGATAGTAGTAGCAGCTGGACATGACCCCACCTCAGAGGTCCAAAACTCACCTCCAAGGGCTGCCCCCACCAAGCTTTTAGGATCTCCCTTCTGTCCCCTAGCCCTGCCCGAGTAACACACCTGTGTGCGACCTCCGTGTCCCCTTCGTGCTTTTCAGTGCTCCAGCCCCACTTCAACCAGTGGCCTATTTTACATTCTCTCCGTTAACAGAACTAGTGCAGCGTCAATTTTCTTGACAGGATCCTGACTGATACAGACACTTTCTAGAGGGGGTGGAGGTGGGGGAAGAATATCAACTTTACTGTATTAAAATCAGAAGTCAAGGACCCCAGTTTATAGTTGTGGGCGTATTCCCAAGACTGAATGAAGACCCCTGCAAATATTCCGTGAATGGCTGAGGACTGAATGCTGACCGAATCAACGTGTCCATGAAAGCTATCCGTGTCCTAGCCTGTGGAGCCTGTGAAGGTCTCCTCACACAGGAAAGAACGGGTCTTTGCAGATAGAATTCA
>PVJI01027781.1:0-17270 GCA_004026765.1 Micronycteris hirsuta
GTAATAAGTTCTGATACCTGTTATAACCTGAATGAACCTTGAAAACATTAGCTAAGTGAACAATGTCAGATGTCAGTCACAAAAGAACATATATCATATGATTCCATTTGCATGAACTATCCTGAAGAGGCAAGTCTATATAAAATAGATTAGTGGTTTGCAAGGGGCTGGAGGAAGGGTGACAGGAATGTGGAATAACTGTTTTGGGCATGAGGTATTTTGGAATTATAAAATGTTTTAATATTGGTGGTGAGGGTAGTGAAACCCCATGAATACAGTAAAACTCAAACTTTAAATGGGTGACTTTTGTGATATGTGAAGTATACCTTCAAAAATTTACTGAAAGAATCAAAGCTGGATATTAACATCCCACCAGTAGACTTCAGAGTGAAGAAAACCATCAGAGTTAAGAGTACCATACTTAAAAGTGGGAATCAATATTACTGACAAGACATAGCAATTCTAAATGACGGGGCCTTCCAAGCCCAGGTTTCCAGAGCCAGGAAGAGAAGTCTCCATAACCTCTGGCAGTAAAAACCAGTGGGGATTATGGCTGAGTGAGACCGAAGGATTCTGAAGTCGCACGTGTTCCTCTTAAATGGCCTGTGTATAGACTCACTCACAATGAGCTCCATCACTGGGGCAACAGCTTGAAACAATGCAGGGGCATAAGGGGTGATGGGATGAATTGTCTGGCATCAGGGCAAGAGGAGAGGGAGGCAAATTTCTGCTGGACAAAAGTGCTGGCAGAGGCCATTTTTCCTTTTCTAATACCCCACACACAAAGCTGGCATATGGACAACATATCAGTCTCCATTAACTTGGCTCACAGTTTTCCCAGAACTGATGATTCCCTGAGACACAGCCCCACCCAACTTTCAGGCCCTCCCAAGTTATCTCCAATAACTTTTCCATAAAAATGGCCCTCTTGCCTCATGCTTTGGACTTTGCTAAAATATATCTAACAGGCAGCATCTGGCCTCTGTGTACTCTGTACTTCTTGCTAACTGGCCCAAGGCCCAGCACCAGAGGCAGCCAGCCTTGGTTCTCAGCTCGGCTTTTCCAAGACACCTCTAAACCCAGCAAGACACCTCTAAATCCAAGAGTAGCAGCCATCTGGTGTTGGCTGACTTTGCAACTCCTAGATGACCCCAGAGCCAATGCACCCAGTACATAGCTTCAGATCATGCTGGATTACAACCATACACTCTCCACAAGAGACATACTCAAGGGGTGAACTTAGTGAGCATCAAAACCTTACTGAAGCAAGTCCAGATCTGTAGGGTCAACTCCTGCATAGTAGCTTCTCCATCGTAGTTGCAGCTAGTCCTCACAATTGATCAGCCTGGGGGTCAATCCCTCCCAGTACTGTCAACAGCAACTAAGGCTAGATTACCACAGGATAGTACACACAGCCCACGCAGGGGCACAGCTGTGGAGGCTGTGCAACTCTACTCTATAGGACACCTTATACACAAGGTCACTCTACCAAATCCTAGAGACACAGCAACTCTACCTAATACATAGAAACAAACATAGGGAAACAGCCAAAATATGAAGACAAAAAGAATCGGGTCCCAAATGAAAGAAAAGGAGAAATTCCAGAAAATGAACTAAGTTAAATGGAGGAAAGCAAACTACCAGATGCAGAGTTCAAAACGGTATTTAAAAGAATGCTCAAGAAGTTAGTGAGAACTTCAGGGAAGTTAGGGAGAACTTTAACAGCCTAAAAAAGGACATAGAAACCATAAAAAAGGAACCAGTCAGGAGGGAAGCATACACTAACTGAAATGAAGAATAATTTACAGGAAATAAACAGTAGAGTCAATGAAGCCAAGAATCAAATCAGTAATTTGGAATATAAGTAAGCAAAAAACTCTAATCAGAATAGCCAAAAAAAAAAAAAAATCCAACAAAATGATGACAGTGTAAAGTTATATAATGTCTAATCACTAAGGTGTACACCTGAAACTAATATAATATCACATGTCAACTCTAGTTGAAAAGTAAAAATGATTAAAAAATTAAAAAAGGGAAAATAAAAGAAATAAGAAAGCCCAAGTAAACAACCTAAATTTACATCTTAAAGAACTAGAAAAAGAATGAAAGCAACCCAAAGCCAGCATGAAAGAAAATAATAAAAATTAAGCAAGCAAAAACAAAGGAAAAAATACATATGTAATTTTTTAAATGAAAGAAAACAAAAAAGAAAAAAAAATAGAGCAGAATTGAATGAAATAGAGAACAAAAAGACTATACAAAAAATTAATACAACGAAGAGCTGGTTCTTTGAAAAGGTTAATAAAATTGACGAACCCCTGGCTAGACTCACTAAGAAAAAAGAAAAAAGACTCATAAACAAAATCAGAAATGGAAGAGGAGAAGTTATCACAGACATTACAGAAATACAACAGATCATGTTAGAATACTACAAAAGACTTTGTCACCAAATTCAATAACCTAGAAGAAATGGATAAATTCCTAAAATACATAACCTCCCTAGACTGACTCATGAAGAACTGGAAAAGCTAAACAAACTCATCAGCATTGGGGAAATTGAAAACACCATCAAAATCTCCCCCCAAAATAGCAGTCTAGGACCAAATGTCTTCACTAGTAATTTTACCAAACACTCAAAGAAGATTTGATGCCTATTCTTCTCAAACTCTTCCAAAAAATAAATGAGGCAATACTTCCTAACATTTGATGGGCCAACATAACCCTGATATTAACCCCTGGCAAGGATAACACACACACACACAAACTATAGACCAATACATCTGATGAATATAGATGCAAAAATCCTAAACAAAATACATTAAAACAGTAATACATTATGATCAAGTGGGGTTCATTCCAAGGGCACAAGGACGGTTCAACATATGCAAAATTGATCATTGTAAAACACCACTGTAACAAAACAAATGATATATGATCTTATCAATAGATGCAGAAAAAGCATTTGATAAGGTACAATATCCATTTATGTAAAACAGTCAATAAAATGGGTATAAAAGGAAAGTACCTCAACATAATAAAAGTGTATGACAAACCCTCAGCTAATCTTTTTTTAAAATTTTATTTATTTATTTATTTTTTTATTTTTAGAGAGAGGGGAAGGGAGGGAGAAAGAGAGGGAGAGAAACAGCAATGTATGGTTGCCTCTCACATGGCCCTCACGGGGACCTGGCCCGCAACCCAGGCATGAGCCCTGACTGGGAATCGAACCAGGACTGCTTGGTTCCCAGCACACGCTCAACCCACTGAGCTACACCAGCCAGGCAAACCCTAAGCTAATCTTATACTGCATGGTGAAAAACTGAAAGCTTCCCTCTAAAATCAGGAACAAGACAAGGATGTGCATTCTCACCACTCATTCATCATCATTCTCTAAGTCCTAGCCAGCACAATCAGGCAAAGGAAAGAAACAAAAGACATCCAGATTAGGAATGTAGAAGTAAAAGCGTCACTTTTTGCAGCTGCCATGATTCTGTATATAGAAAACCCTAAAGACTCCACCAAAAAATGATTAGAAAAAATAAATAAATACAGCAGAGTTTTGGGATACAAAATCAATGTACCAAAAAAAAAAAAAAAAAATCCACTGCTTTCCTGTATACTAACAATAAAATTTCGGAAAAAGAAATGAAAAAACAATTACCTTTTAAACTGTAACCAAAAGAATAAGATACCTAGAAATAAAAGTTGTGAAGTACCTATATACTGAAAGCTACAATGCATTATTAAGAGATTGAAAAAGACACAATAAAATAGAATTGATATTCCAAGTTCACGGACTGAAAGAATCAACATGGTTAAGATGGCCATGCTACCTAAAGCAATACAGAGATTTAATGCAATCCACATCAAAATCTCAATGACATTTTTTAAAGAAATAGAACAAATACATCATCAGATTTGTATGGAACTACAAAAGACCTCAAATAGCCAAACCAATGCTGAGAAAAAAGAAGCCAGAAGTATGACTTTAAATTATACTACAGAGCATGGTATTGGCAGAAGAACAAACACACAAACCAATGGAACAGAATTGAGAGCCAGAAATAAAACCACATGTATATGGGCAAATAATTTTTGACAAAGGAGCCAAAAACACACAATGGAGAAAAGAAAACCTATTCAATAAATGGTGCTGGGAAAATTGGAAAGTCATACACAAAAGAATAAAACTAGATTATAGTTTGTGCCACAATATAAAAACTAATTCAAAATAGAGCAAAGACCTACACATAAGATCTGAAACAATAAATTACACAGAAAACAACAAAGGTACTAAACTTATGGACCTTGATGGTAGAGAACATTTTATGAATTTGACCCCAAAGACAAGGGAAGTAAAGGCCAAAATAAACAAATGGGACTATAGCAAACCAAAAAGCTTCTGCACAGCAAAACAAACTGAAAACAAAGCAAAAAAGGCAACCAACCAAATGGGAGATATTTGCAAACAACAGCTCCAACATATCCAAAATATATAAAAAACTCATACAACTCATCACCAAACAATCAAATTAAAAAATGGGCAGAAGACCCAAACAGACACTTCTCTCAAGAAGACATACAAATTGCCAAAAGATACACGAAAAGATGTTCAACTTTACTAGCTATTAGGGAAATGCAAATCCAAACTACAGTAAGATACCACCTCACACCTGTTAGAAAGGCTGTTACCAAAAGACAGGTAATAACAAGTGTTGGAGAGTTAGTGGAGAAAAAGGAACCATCGTTCACTGTTGGTGGGAATGTAAACTGGTACAGCCACTGTGGAAAACAATATGGAGGTTCCTCAAAAAATTAAGAATAGAGTTACCATATGAGCCAGCAATCCCTCTTCTGGGTATCTACCAAAAAAACTTGAAAATATTTACTCGGAAAGATATATGCACCGCTATGTTCACTGCAGCATTACTCACAGTGGCCAAGACCTGGAGACAATCAAAGTGCCCTTCGGAGAAGTTTGGCTAAGGAAGATGTGGTACATACACACAATCGAATACTACTCAGCCATAAGAAAATATGAAATGCTGCCATTTGCGACAATATGGATGGATCTTGAGAATGTTATGCTAAGGGAAATCAGTCAAACAGAAAAAGGTAAAAACCATATGGTTTTACTCATACGTGGGATATAAAACTGAAACTTACAGACAACGGTACTATGTTTACCAGAGAGAACAGGATAGAGGAGTAGTAAAAGATAAAGAAGGCCAAAAAATGGTGATAAAGATGTTCTGACTTTCGTTGGTGGGTATACAATGCAATATACAAATCATGTGTCATAGAAATGTATACTTGAAACCTATGATCCTATTAATTAGTCACCCTAATAATTTTAATAAAAAATGACATTTGCATGTCCATTTTGAGAATTGACTGTCATCTGTCAATTTTTCTGTGTGCTAGCTTTTAAAAATATTTTGTGTTGTTTATATAAATGGTATCAAAACTTTATTAAGAATTTTTTTCAAAATGTGTCTTTTATACTTCATTTTTGCCATGCATTCTGTATTTTTTATAGTCGTTTTAGATGATTTCCTTTTTAAAGGCTAGCATATCTCTCTCACTCCGAAGAATGAATACTTTTAGAACAATGCTGCTAAAATATACATAGAATATGAACAGTCCTGCATTTCCTGTTTATAAAGATGTTAACAGAGTGTGAAACTCTTTACACAAAACTTTTCAACTCTGTGCCTACATGAAACATCATAGCAATAGTATAGGAGAGAAAGGGATTTTCAAAGAAAGAAGCTGAAAGAGGAATTCAGAGAGAAAGTAAATGAAAAGAATATGGAAAGCTTTGAGAATAAAATGTTTCTTCTACAGTGAATGACAAATAATTATCCAGAAAGGAATTATTTTTTGTAAATTACTAATTACACTCTCAGTATCTTTAGTGTTTTATTATTTTTCCTAGTACAAAATCATTTTTCCTAATAAACATAGATAAAATATATATGTATTAGAACATGAATGTATATAATTCAGTCTTTACAAAAATGTTACTGTGTATACACACACACACACACATCCTCTGTGTTTCCACTTACTTTATTTTTTGGTGTGTTTTAATGTATATTCTTTGAACATATTTTTCCAAGTTAGAACACTTAGAGCAATCAAATGTTTTAAAACTACATATTATTGTACTTTTAAATATACCATGCTCTTCTGCCTAATGTCGTTGACCTAAAAAATTCACAACATTGTCAAAGTGTGATGATGGGCAGTTTTGGCTTTCCCCAATTTTTTGGAAATGATGCTACTGTTTCAGGATAACCATGTGAGACACATAGATAGAGGTGTTCGATCTATTCTAATTGTCGCAACACCCAACTTTAAAGTACTGAATCCATACCCTTTTAATGAGTTGGGAAGTCAACCTTACTGCATTACAGCTTTAGTGGCTTTTTTTCAAACGTGCAATGTAAATATCACCTCATACCTGCCAGTATGGCTATCATCAACAAATCAACAAACAAGTGCTGGCGATGATGTGGAGAAAAGGGGGCTGTAGTAGACTGTTGGTGGGAATACAGATTGGTGCAGCCACTGTGGAAAACAGTATGGAGTTTCCTCAAAAAAAATTAAATATGGAACTGCCTTTTGACCCAGAAATCCAATTTCTGGGAATATATCCTAAGAATCCCAAAACACTCATCAGAAAGAATATATGCACTCCTATGTTCATAGCAGCAGCATAATTTACAACAGCCAAGGTCTGTTAAAAGCCCAAGTGCCCATCAGTAGATGAATAGATAAAAAAGCAGTGATACAACTGGAATTCTAGTGGGTGTAAAAAAGAAGGAACTCACCATTTGCAACAGATGGATGGGCCTGGAGATTATTATGCTAAGCAAAATAAGCCAGTCAGAGAAAGACAAACACCATATGATCTCACTCACATGTGGACTCTAATGAACAAAAACTGACCAACATAATAAAGCCAGAGGCCTGGATACTGGCATAGAAGGACGCATCTCAGAGGAGAGGGAGTTGCCAGGACTGGAAGAGATTTGTCGAAGAACATACATGCAAATACGCACAGCCCAAGGACACGCACTACACTGTGATGGTTAGGAGGGAGGGAGGAGTTGAGGGAAACGGGACATCAGTAATAGTGCCAACAATTTAAAAATTCAATTAAATTGTATAGCCTGAAAGAAGATAAACAAGACCAGGAAATAAAAGAAACATCTAAGTCTTGAAATATATACATATATTATAAAAACAAAGTACACCCAAATGAATCACGTTGCCCCCATTTGTCCGCATTGCTAACGTGAGACTGGGCCTCACCTGTAACTTAGCTTGCCCAACCTCTGCCCCCCTCCCTCCCAGTAAAAAAGTGACTATAAACCCTTTTTTCTGCCTTTCGACCTGGCCCAACTCCGTGAGGGCTGCGGGGAGAGAATGCCCACGAGACGCAACGGAGCACCTTAGGCGGGACCGGCCTGCGGGACAGAGCCGCGCGTGGGGCCGGGGCGGTACCACGCCCTGCGCCTTCCCCCGGCGGGGGAAGCCACAGGGGCCAGGGAGGCCGGGCGCGCAGCCAGATCTCTAGTGCGTTCCTCCCGGGCCCAGCCTGCTCCCCAGCAGACAGTTTTCGTGAGGGGCCCCTACCTCCACTCCGGGCTGGACTCGGCTCGCGGCCGACGGCTGGGAACTTTGGCAGCCACCTGAGGCTGCGACGCCCTGCGCTCTGGCCCACTCACCGCTGAGCCCGCAGTCCGCTCGGCACCCGCTCCACCAGGCCTGGGGTCTAACTTTCTCCGCTGAGGACAGAGAAGGGGGCGGGGAAAGCGAGAGAAAGGGAGGGTGTTACCAACGAAAAGAAACTGGAGCCCGCGGGGAAGGGGCGGTGCGGGTGGCCTCTGCCGGGGTTGCTGTATCCAGACTGAGAGTCCCCGGCTCGGACTCCGCCCAGCTCTGTGCACCCAGCGGGTCCAGGCTCCGAGAGCCAGTGGTTCCCCTGGGGTCGGCTTCCAAACTGAAGACGAGATGGAGAAGGTAGTGAAGGAAAATTGACTGGTCTCTGCTTTGATGTGCAGTGACTGGAAGAGATAAACCTAAGTCCGCGGTGGCCTCTTATCAGGGACGGGCAGGTTCCAGAGCCCCCGAGGAAGGCCTCTGTCAGAGGCTCAATGAGTTGTGAAAGAGTGAGAAGAAACTGCTCTCACAAGAGGCCCTGTTGGTTCTCATTTGCTCCCACCCCACGCCCTTGGCTGGGAACTTGGCCATGCAAGGCTGGCGGGAAATACTGGCTCAGGCCCAGGGTTCTTGTTTTCCTTTCTACAGGATCAGAGTAGACCAATTGGCTGTGGAAGGGGGGGAGGGGGCTGGAAACAGGGAGAGGAGCAGGGTGCCTGTGTTTTCTGACATTTGGTGAAAAATGCAATTTGTTAATTGCCCTCCTTAGGCACAAAATCTTTTTTCAAACTAATGGGGTCAGGTCTATGGTGATCCATGGGGAGAACCTTAATGTCCCTGACCTTACAGAAAATCAAAACTGAACAGAAGTGATACAGATTAAGCTCTGATGAGTCCTCAGCCGTGCTCCACCGTGGGAGAACTTTGGACGGGGAAAGGCACATGGGAGTGGTGTTCTGGAATTTTCCGTTTTACTTTGTATGTATGCCATTTGTTAGTTATGCTTGTGAGAACAGATTTTTTAAAATTTATATTGTATTTCTCAGTAATAATTGCACAGGACATAATCTAAGTATAGAGATAGTGTTATATTGAAAGCATAAAACAGAGACTTCTGATCACCATGGTGGCATAGGCAGACATAGCTCGCCTCTTTGCACAATCGTATAAAAATTACAACTAAAATATAGAATAACCATCACTCAGAACCATCAGAAATTGAGTTGGATAGAAGTCTGACAACTACAGAATTAAAGACATCACATCTATCCAGACTGGTAGGAGGGGTGCAGATGCTGAACTGGCTGGTCCCACATATATGTTTGGTAGATAAAGTTCAGGACGGGTTATATCAGGAGCGAGCAGTCCCAGTCCCAAATCAGGCTGCCCCAGCCCAGGTTTCCAGTGCCAGGAAGATAAGTCCCCACAACTCTGGTTGCAAAAACCAGTGGGGATTGAGTTGGTGAAAGAAATTTCTGGAGCCCCAGGCTGTTCCTCTTAAAGAACACACATACAGACTCACCTACTCAGACAGACTCCCACTGAGCTCTGGAGCCATGGTAGCAGCTTGGAAGGCTCCAGTGGCATGCTGGGAGAGACTGAGCTGTCTGGCATAGAAGCAAGCAGAGACCATTGTCCCTTTTCTGGGCCCTCCCCTTACAGAGCCATGGAGTAGCAAGCTGGCAACATAACTGAAACTCCATCAACCTGGCTAGCATCGTTTGACCTGCCTTGGAGGTCTCCAGGGACTGTGCCCCACCCAAATTAGAGGCCTACCCAAGCTGTTTTTCCGTATGAATTGCTGGTGGTCATGGCTCATGCTTAATAACTTCCTGAATCCTATCAAACAAGCAATAGCTGGCCTCAGTGAGCCCCAGGCCCAGCACCAGCAGCAGCCACCTTAGACTCACAGCTTGGCTTCACCTAGGAATCTCTAAACCCAGCATGAGTAAGATCCATTTCAGATTGCTTTGTAGCTCAGGCAGGGTGGTCCTGGGCAAAACACAGAGAGGGATTAACCTTGACGCCCGCTACCCGGGAAACACCAGGGCAGGCATACTCATGGGATAGCTACAGACCACAT
Source organism: Micronycteris hirsuta (assembly GCA_004026765.1). Taxonomy (NCBI): domain Eukaryota; kingdom Metazoa; phylum Chordata; class Mammalia; order Chiroptera; family Phyllostomidae; genus Micronycteris; species Micronycteris hirsuta. Next base: position 9,755 of record PVJI01027781.1, read on the forward strand.
TGGAGAAACACCATCCTGCCCCTGCACAGCTGATCCTCCACGGAGAGTGGGGACAGGTAGTCAGTGGTCATAGTGAATCCTTGTAGCTGAATAGCCTGGGTAAATCCCTCCCATTGATCTGCCAGCAGCAACTAAGGCTAAACTACAAGAGGAGAGTGTACTCAGCCCACATGAAAGGGCACCCCTCGAGTACCCAGCTTGAGTGATAGGGGTCGCTGTGCAACTGGACCCTACAGGACACCTACTACATTAGGCCACACTACAAACACATGGAACCAAAACAGCTCTACCTAATAAATAGAAACAAACACAGGGAGGCTGCTAAAATGAGGTGGTCAAGAAACATGGCCCAAATGGAAGAACAGAACAAAACTCCAGAAAAAGAACTAAACAAAATGGACATAAACAATCTATCAGATGCAGAGTTAAAAACACTTTATAAGGATGTTCAAGGAACTTAGTGAGGACATTAATAGCACCACTAGCTATCACTAGTATACTTGGTGTGTTTCTTCTTGGATCCAACTTCTTTGGGACTTGCTGAGCATCTTGGACTTGCATGTCTAGTTCCTTCACTAGATTGGGGAAGTTCTCCTTCATTATGTTTTCAAATAAGTTTTCAATTTCTTGCTCTTCCTGTTCTCCTTCTGGTGCCCCTATGATTCAGATGTTGGACTCTTTAAAGTTGTCTCAGAGGTTCCTAAGCCTCTCGCATTTTTAAAAATTCTTGTTTCTCCATTCTGTTCTGGTTGAATGCTTATTTTCCCCACCCTCCCCCTTCCTTCTCCCAGCTGATACTTCTCCAAATGACCTCCATATCTCTGAATGTGCTCCTGTTCTTGTTGTTTGCTTAGTTTGTTTTTGTTTTTTAGAGTCAGTTGTTGATAGTTGTGTTTGTTGTCATTTTAATGTTCATAGTTTTGAACTTCATCTTTTCCTTGAAGAAGTCCCTTTAACATTCATGTAATAATGGCTTGGTGATGATGAATTCCTTTAACTTTACCTTGTCTGGGAAGCACTTTATCTGCCCTTCCATTCTAAATGATAGTTTTATTGGATAGCGTAATCTTGGTTGTAGGTCCTTGCTTTTCATCACTTTGAATACTTCTTGCTAGTCCCTTCTTGCCTGCAAAGTTTCGTTGGAGAAATCAGCTGATAGTCATGGGAACTCCTTTGTAGGTAACTCTCTGCCTTTCTCTTGCTGCTTTTAATATTCTCTCTTTGTCTTTAACCTTTAGCATTTTAATTATGATGTGTCTTGGTGTGGTCCTCTGGGTCTAACTTATTTGGGATTCTCTGTGCTTTCTGGACTTGTATGTCTATTTCTTTCACAAATTAAGAAAGTATTCTTTCATTATTTTTTCAAATAAAGTTTCAGTTTCTTACTCTTCTTTGCCTTCTGGCATCTCTGTGATTTGGATGTTGGCACTTTTGGAGGTGTCCCAGAGTCATCTTATAGTATCCTCATTTTTTTGAGTTCTTATTTCTTCTTTTTGTTCTGGTTGAATGTTTATTTCTTCCTTATGTTTCAAATTGTTGATTTGAATCCTGGCTTCCCCTCCTTCACTGTTGGTTCCTTGTGAATTTTTCTTTATTTCACCTAGTGTAACCTTCATTTCTTTTTTATGTCTTTGCCGTACTCAATGAATTCTCTGAGCATCCTATCACCAGTGTTTTGAACTCTGCATCCAATAGGTTGGCTATACCAGTTTTGTTTAGTTCTTTTTCTGTGGTTTAGTTCTGTTGTTTCATTTGGGCCATATTTATTTTTCTCCTCAATTTGGCAGCCTCCCTGTGGTTGTTTCTGTGTATTAGGTAGAGCTACTTTGACTCCTTGTCTTAGAGCACCTGTTAAGTTGTATGGGGCAGAGCCTTAGGTATTCACCAGTTGCGGCAGCCCACTTCACCACTTTATGTCTCTGTGTGGTGGGAGGGTTAGGGTTAGGGAGTGGAGACAATGCCACTGCCTGGCTTCTGGAGGTTTGCCTGGCATTTGACCCATTTCCAGTCACTTCACCCACATCCTGTTTGTGACTTCTAGTTGTTGCCCTGGTGGTGATTCCCAGTGTGGGTAGGTTTGTGTATGTTCTAAGTCTGTGCAGGCCCTTTAAATGAATTCTCCTGAGAAAACTGCAGTTTCTTTCACCACCCAGAACCCCACTGGTTTTTACAGCCAGAAGTTATGAAGCTATATCTTCCCAGCACTGGAACTTTGGGCTGTGTGGTCTGGCGTGGGTCTGGGGTTGCTTGCTCTCAAGGTATCTCTCCTGATTTTTATCCACCACACATTAACTTGGGACCACCTATTCTGCTGCTACTGCCACCACTGCCTCTCCACACCACACCTGTCCTCTCCACCCTGACTCCATGATTCCACCCCTCCTACCCATCTGGATGAATATGACTTCTTTAAATGCTTGGTTATCAGACTTCCATACAGTTCAATTTTCTGGCAGTTCTGGGTGTTTTTTGTTTTGAGGTGGTGGCATAAGGAGGCAAAGTGTGTCTACCTATGTCTTCATCTTGGTCAGGATATCCAGTTTCATGGCATTATGATCAGAGAAGATGCTTGATATGATTTCAGTCTTAAATTTCCTGAAACTTATTTTGTGTCCTAACATGTAGTTGATCCTAGAAAAAGTTCCATGTGTACTCAAAAAGAATATATGTCCTGCTGCTTTGAAATGCTCTGCAGATATTTGAATCCATTTGATCTAGTGTGTAGTTTAAGGCTGCTTTCTCCTTGTTGATATTCTGTGTGGAAGATCTATGCATTGAAGTCACTGGGGTGTAAAATCTCCTACTAAGACTACATTTCTGTTGATCTCTCCCTTTATGCCCATCAAGATTTCCTTTACACATTTAGGTACTTCTACTGGGTTCAAAAATGTTTACTAGGATTATATGCTCTTATTGGATTGTTCCCTTTATTACTATGTAGTGTCATCTTTGTCTCTACTCTTGGTTTTAAAGTCTGTTTTGTTGGATAAAAGTATTGCTACCCCAGCTTATTTTTCCTTTGCATTTCCATGAAATATCTTTTTCTGTCTCTTTACTTTAGTCTGTGTGTATCTTTCATTCTGAGGTGGGTCTCTGGGAGACAGCATATATGGGTGTCTTGTTTCTTATTCATTCAGCTACTGTATTTCTTTTGATTGAAACATTTAAGCCATATACATTTGTAGAGATTATTGATATATTTGCCACTTTATTGCCATTTTATTTTTTTAACTATTTTGCTCTGTTTTTTCCCTTTTTTCCTTCTCCTTTTTATAAGAAGCCCTTTGACATTTGTTGCAATATTTGTTTTGGTAGTAACAAACTTCTTTAACTTTATCTTTTTGGGAAGCTCTTTATTTCTTCTTCAATCTTAAATGTTAGCCTTGCTGGTTAAAGTAGATTTTGTTGTAGGTCCTTGCTTTTTATCATCTTGAGTATTTTATGCCAATCTCTTCTGTTCTGAAATGTTTCTAGAGAAATCAGATAACATTCTTATGGGAGCTCTCATTTAGATAACTAACTGCATTTTCCTTGCTACTTTTAAGATTCTCTCCTTATCTTAGAGCTTTGACATTTTAATAATGATGTATCTTGTTCTGGGCCTCTTTGGGTCCATCTTGTTTGAGATTCTCTGAGCTTTCTGGACTTGCATGTCTTTTTCCTTCACCAGGTTAAGGAAATATTTCGTCATTATTTTTGAAATAGGTTCTCGATCCCTTGCTGTCTCTCCTCTCCTGGTTTACCCATAATGTGGATGTTGTTACTCTTCATGTTGTCCCAAAGGTCCCTTGAACTCTTCTCATTTTTTAATCTGGTAGGTGTATTATTTTACCTTATCCTCCAAATTGCTGATTCAATCTTTGGCCTCATCTAACCTACTGTTTATTTCTTCCAGTGTATTATTTGTTTCAGATATTGCATTCCTTATTTCTAACGGGTCCTTTTTTTTGTGGTTTCTATGTCTTTTTTTTTTTTTTCATGCTGTTGGATATTTTTATAATCATCAGTGAACTCTATATTTAATAAATTGCTTGCCTCCTTTTTATTTAGTTCTACTTCTGGAGAATTAGCTTGTTCTGTCATTTGGGGCCTGTGTTTTTTGTCTCCCATTTTTGAATGCCTCTTTGTGTTTGTTTCTATGTGTTGGGTAGATATGGAAAGACTCTGGTGCTATTCTATGTCAGATATTGCCTTGACTGGCCCTGGGCAACTCATTTGGAGCTATCAGCTATCAGCTACCAGTTTGTGGATCCCTCTGCTGGGCCTGGGTATATGCAGAAAGAACCAGGCTGTGCACCAAGCCCAGCTATTACCACCATCATGCCCAGGGGAGGGGCAGCTAAAGTCTCAAAGTTCCCAGAGATCCACCTCCACAGGTAGGCTGTCTCTTACACTTAATCACTGAAAGTGCCTCCAGGTGCACTACTCAGCAGCCGGGCTTAAGCTCCATGGGGTGGGGTGAGTGGGAATCCTGAAGTGGGGGGCTGTTGCTTCCCCCCAGGTTACTCCTGCATGGAGGTGAGTACTCTGCCTGAGAAGGATGTCTTCTGTAGTATGGGCTGAGCACAGGGGTCCTGGTGACTGACCCTCCAGATCTTTCCTCAGAGCCACCAACCCCATACTCCCCTCACATAACTCTAGTCAGTCCACTCTGCCCTCCCTCTGCCAGAGCCCAGGGTAAGTGGCTGTAAATGAAATTTTCTTTGTTGGCCCTGTAAGATCTGTCTGCGTCTCTAGCTGTCTCCCGTTGGCAGGCAGAAACCATGTTGTTTTCACAGATGGGTGTTATTTGGGTTTCTTTTTCAGTTCTATTTCCCTAGCTGGAAAGCCCAGGTTGGGTTTAGAACCCACACTTTTTAAGGGGAAGCGTTTTCCAATCGACTGAAATATCTCTCCAGAACTTTGGTGGCTGCCCATGGATCCCAGCCAACCTGCTCATACTTCCACACATCTTACTAGTCTCTGTGTGGTGATACGACTTCTTCCACGAGTGCTTGGTGATAGGGCTTCTCTCCAGCTAGTATTCAGTTGGTTATTCAGGCTTATTTTTCTGTAATTTAGTTGTAATTCCAGTTTTGTCCTGGGAGGAGGTTAGTGTAGCTTCCACCTACTCCACTGCCATCTTGGATCTCCATTGTAAATATATTTAAGTGATCAGGTATACAAATGTTTTGCTATTAAATCATTGGATTAGGTGAAATAATATATATGAATATATTTCAGAAATATATTGACCCTTGAAATTTGGATTCCTTATAGAATATGAAACTGAATATTTGTTAGTGAATAAGGATCCAAGATAATGTTTATGTTTTTTCTTCTTTTATTCCCCTCTTAGTTTTACATTAACATGAGGATAGTCAATTTAAAAAGCAGATAAAAATGTAGGCTAAAAATAATATAATACTTCCTCCAACTACTTAATTTCTCTAACAAACAAGTGTGTAAAACAGTTTTTGTTAGGACTCTGACATTTACTTATGTTCTGAACTCATACAAGTTTTTTTGTATTGAATGAGGTTCAGTGTGCCTTGGGCCTGAAATTCAGACTCCCATGAAATCAATTTAATTGTATATATTTTGTATGTTCTTATAGGAATACAATGTCTTTACCCTTGTGTTTTAAAACTTCTCTTCAAAAGAATCACACTGTAGGTATTTAGCAAACTTCTTTTTGAACCAACCTTTAAAATGTAACGTTGCTTTAAAATGGTATATATTTGCTATTTCCTTTCTTATCTCTCTCTGCAGCACTCTAAAACTTTGGCAGAGACACTATGTTAGGTCAGAGTAATTTAGATGAGTACTAGTGTATTTTTTAAGCTCTACATGGGAGATGCACTTGAGCCTTGACGTCTGTCTAGAAACCTGATTCTCAAACCTGGCTACATCTTGCTCTGGAAGAAATTTTTAAAAATTCACTCTTCATCCACAGAGACTCTGACTTCATTGTTCTGATGTAGGGACCAGAAATCAAGTCCTGCTTCTAGCAACAGTATTTTAGTGAAGCCAATACATTTTTCTCTGTGTGTGTCTTTCCTCTGCCTCAATGTGTTACAATACATTTATTTTCTAATTGCTGGATGGCTTTTTCTGCTTCTTGGTTTTAATGGCAGAAAAAGGGAGGAAATGATAATCTTGTAAATGCTTTATTGCTTCTGTAGGAACATCCAGATAAAATATGGCCCATGGTAGATGGCCAGTTTCCAGAAAAAGAGGCGCAGACCAGGTAATAGTGCCCAGTTACAGAGTGACTACCGAGGACTTTTACTTCCCTTTCCCATGCTGACATGTGAAATAGGACATTTCGACAAAACTTCTCTAACTGCATTTTAAAATAGTTTTTTTGATTGAAATATTTTCACTTTGATTAAGTTAATTTTTAATATGAGATTATTTTTCCTTTAAACTGACTGAAAACACTTCGTGGCAGCCATCACATTCTTGAACCTTAGTTTACCTGATGCAGGAGATGTTGATGGGTAGAGGGAGCTTTGAAAATTCTTTCTATATTCTATGTTTCTTTGTTTGATATGTGGCTTGGAAATATTTTCTCCCTATCCCTAGTCTTTTTATCCTCTTCCTTTCTTCTGCTTGTATTGGGCTTATTTTGCCTCTCTTCATTTAATTTCTTGCAACAGATATTTAAAGTATTGAGTTGAGACCTTTTCTCTTTTGTAATATAAGAATATAATGCTATGAAATTTCCTCTCAGCACGGCTTTAGTGGCATCCCACATATTTTAATGTATTGTATTTTTATTTTCATTAATTTTTATGTATCCTTTATATGCCTTCTTTCACCTGTGGATCACTTAGAAGTATGTTATTTAATTTCTAAGTGTTTAGAGGTTTTCCTCTTGTCTTTCAGTGTTTGGTTTCTAGTTTGATTCCATTATGATCAAAGCACCCATTTTATGTGATTTCAACTCTTTTTAATTCATTGAGGTTTATTTTATGAGCAAAGATATAATCTATTTGGCACACATTCCATAGGCACTAGAGAAAAAAATGTGTATTTTGCTGTTGTTTGCTGGAAGGTTCTTTATATGTCAGTTATTCCCTGTTGTATTCTTCAGATCATCTATATCCTTGCAGATTATCTGTGTAGTAATCCTCTCAGGTTTTTAAAGAGGTGTGTGGGACTCTGGGTCTTATTTAAATCTTTTATGTTTAGCAGGCAATCACCCTTGCCTACCTTTTTTGGACTGTGGTTCTACTAATCATTTACTTTTCAGAGAATTTATGATGTTAGTTTTGTCTGTTCAATCTGGTGCTAATGGAGCCATCACTAGTCTCTGTTTGTACTGGTTGAGGGTAGGGTAGGGGTATAACCGGACTGGGCTGCTAGGCTGCCACGTGTCACCCAGTGCGGGAATGAAGTCTCAGGCCAGCAGGATCAAGAGGTTTCTGAGGCCAGGGTTTTTGTGGCTGAGTCCCAATTGCCAGTCCTGCCTGCCTTGCCATGTCCCAGTTGGCGAAGGGAGTCCCAGGTCCACAGACCTGTAATATTTTAA
>PVJI01027782.1:0-17263 GCA_004026765.1 Micronycteris hirsuta
ACATTGGCAACAAAATAGAAAAAAGTAAAGTAAGCTGATGATAATTTTTACATGTGCATAATAACCAGGACAGAGTTACAGATTTTTTTGCAGTCTATAAAAAGAGGTAACTCAAGCCAATTTGAAGTTAAAAGAAAATTTAATGGAAAGAAACCGAGGTATCCCAAGGATCCAAAATTAGAAATGTAGCCATGGTTCCAGAAAGAAACCCAAACCTATAGGCAAGCTAGGTATTGTTTTTTCTTTTCTTTCTTTTTTTACTTTATTGTTGTTCAATTACAGTTTTCTGCATACTCTACTCTCCCCTCCCCTCCCCCTCCAATCCCACCTCCCTTCCCTGCCTCCCTCCCCACCCTTGGTTCTGTCCATGTGTCCTCTATAGTGGTTCCTGAAAACCCTTTTCCCCATTGTCCCCTCCCCCCTCCCCCCTGGTTATTGTTAGATTGTTCTTAATTTCAATGTCTCTGGTTAAGTTTTGCTTGCTTTTTGCTTTTGTTGATTATGTTCTGGTTAAAGGTGAGATCATATGGTATTTGTCCCTCACCGCCTGGCTTACTTCACTTAGCATAATGCTCTCCAGTTCCATCCATGCTGTTGCAAAGGGTATAAGCTCCTTCTTCCTCTTTGCTGTGTAGAATTCCATTATGTAAATGTACCATAGTTTCTTGATCCACTCATTTGTAGATGGGCACTTAGGTTGTTTCCAGCACTTGGCTATTGTGAATTATGCTGCTATGAACATTGGGGTGCATAGGTTCTTTTGAATTGGTGTTTCAGGGTTCTTACGGTATAATCCCAGTAGTGGAATTACTGGGTCAAAAGGCAGTTCCATTTTTAGTTTTCTGAGGTAGTTCCATACTGTTTTCCAAAGTGGCTGCACCAGTCTGCATTCCCACCAACAGTGCAGTAGGGTTCCCTTTTCTCCACATCCCCTCCAACACTTGTCTGTTGCTTTGTTGATGATGGCCATTCTGACTGGTGTGAGGTGGTATCTCATTATGGTTTTAATTTGCATCTCTCTGCTGGCTAATGATGTTGAGCATCTTTTCATATGTCTCTGGGCCCTCTGTATGTCCTCTGTCGAGAAGCATCTGTTTATGTCTTTTGCCCATTTTTTAATTGGGTTTTTTGTCTTCCTGGAGTGGAGTTGTATGAGTTCTTTATATATTTTGGAGATAAAACCGTTGTCTGAGGTATCATTGGCAAATATGTTTTCCCATACGGTTGGTTCTCTTTTTATTTTAATACTGTTTTCTTTAGCCTCACAGAAGCTCTTTATTTTGATAAGGTCCCATTTGTTTATCCTTTCCTTTATGTCCCTTGCTCTAGGGGACATATCATTGAAGATGTTGCTGCATGGAATGTCTGAGATTTTCCCACTGATGTTTTCCTCTAGAACTTTTATGGTGTCATGACTTACATTTAAGTCTTTTATCCACCTTGAATTTATTTTTGTGTATGGTGTACGTTGGTGCTCGAGTTTCATTTTTTTGCATGTAGCCGTCCAGATTTCCCAACACCATTTGTTGAAGAGGCTATTTTTATTCCATTTCATGCTTCTGCCCCCTTTGCCAAAGATTAATTGCCCGTAGAGACTTGGGTTTATTTCTGGGCTCTCTATTCTGTTCCATTGGTCTATCTGTCTGTTTTTATGCCAGTACCAAGCTGTTTTGATTACAGTGGCCTTGTAATGCGGTTTGATATCAGGAATTGTGATCCTTCCTACTTTGCTCTTCTTTCTCAAACTTGCAGCTGATATTCAGGGTCGTTTATGGTTCCATATACATTTTTGAAGTGTTTGTTCTATATCTGTGAAATATGCCATTGGTACTTTGATAGGGATTGCATTGAATCTATAAATTGCTTTGGGTAGTATGGTCATTTTGTTGATGTTGATTCTTCCAATCCATGAGCATGGTATATGTTTCCATTTGTTTGTGTCTTCCATGATTTCTTTCTTCAGCGTTGTGTAGTTTTGTGAGTACAGTCTTTTACCTCCTTGGTTAGGTTTATTCCCAGGTATTTTATTTTTTTTGTTGCTATATCAAATGGGATTTTTCCCCTGATTTCTATTTCTGCTGTTTCACTGTTGGTATACAAAAATGCCTTTGATTTCTGGATGTTGACTTTGTATCCACTGTTTTGCTGAATTCAATTATTAGATCAAGTAGTTCTAATAGTTTTAGAGTAGTTCAAGTAGTTCGAATTACTCGAGTAGTTTTGGCAGAGTCTATAGGATTTTCTAAGTATACTATCATGTCATCTGTAAACGACAACAGTTTTGATTCCTCCTTTCCAATTTGGATGCCTTTTATTTCCTTTTCTTGTCTGATTGCTGTGGCCAAAACTTCCAGTACTATGTTGAATAGAGGTGGTGATAGTGGACAACCTTGTCTTGTTCCTGATCTTAGTGGGAAAGATTTTAGTTTTTGTCCGTTGAGTATAATGTTGGCAGTAGGTTTCTCATATATGGCCTTTATTATGTTGAGGAATGCTCCCTCTGTTTCCACTTTGCTAAGTGTTTTTATCATAAATGGATTTTGTACCTTATCGAATGCTTTTTCGGCATCTATTGATATGATCATGTGATTTTGTCTTTGCTTTAGTTTATGTGATGTATTAGATTTATTGTTTTGAGAATATTGTACCATCCTTACATCCCTGGGATGAATCCCACTTGGTCATGGTGTATGATCTTTTTAATGTATTGCTGGATGCGGTTTGCTAATATTTTGTTGAGGATTTTAGCGTCAATGTTCATCAGCGATATTGGCCTGAAGTGTTCTTTCTTTGTTATGTCTTTTTCTGGTTTTGGGATTAGGATGATGCTGGCTTCATAAAGAGTTTGGGAGTCTTCCATCATTTTGGATTTTTTGGAATAGTCTGTGAAGGATAGGGGTTAGCTCTTCCTTAAATGCTTTGTAGAATTCTCCTGTGAAACCATCTGGTCCAGGGCTTTTGTGTGTCGGGAGTTTTTTGATTACTGCTTCAATTTCATCCACTGTTATTGGTCAGTTCAGGCTTTCTGCTTCTTCTTTATTGAGTTTTGGAAGATTATATTTTTCTAGAAATTCGTCCATTTCACCTAGGTTTTCATATTTCTTGGCATACAGTTCTTCATAGTAGTGTCTTACAATCCTTTGTATTTCTGTGGCATCAGTTGTAATATCTCCTCTTTCATTTCTGATTGAGTTTATTTGGGTCTTCTCTCTTTTTTTCTTGATGAGCCTGCTTAAAGGCTTGTCAGTTTTGTTTATCTTTTCAAAGAACCAGCTCCTGGATTCATTGATCCTTAGAATTGTTTTTTATAGTCTCTGTGTCATTTAATTCTGCTCTGATCTTGGTTATTTCCTTCCTTCTACTTGCTCTGGGTTGTCTTTGTTGTTGTTCCTCGAGTTCTTGTAGGTGTAGGGTTAGGTTGTTTGTGTGAACTGTTTCTATTTTTTTTAGGTAGGCCTGTATCGCTAGGAACTTCCCTCTCAGGACTGCCTTCGCTGTGTCCCACAAGTTTTGGGTTGTTGTCAGTTCATTTTCATTTGTTTCAAGGAACTTTTTGATTTCTTCCCTAATCTCATCCTTGACCCATTCATTGTTTAATAGCATGCTATTCAATCTCCATGATTTTGAGTGTTTGGGGTTTTTTTCCTTTGGGTTGGTTTCTAATTTCAGTCCCTTGTGGTCAGAGAAAATACTTGGTATGATTTCAATTTTCTTGAATTTGTTGAGGCTTGTTTTGTGTCATATCATATGGTCTATTTTTGAAAATGTTCCATGTGCATTTGAAAAGAATGTGTATTTAGCTTCTGTGGGGTGAAAGGCTCTATATATATATCAGTGAAGTCCATTTCTAGAGTATTGTTCAATGCCACAATATCTTTGCTGATATTTTGTTTGGAAGATCTGTCTATTTTTGACAGTGGGGTGTTGAAGTCCCCAATATAATTGTGTTGCTATCAATATCTTTCTTGAAGTCCTCCAAGATTTTCTTTATGTATTTGGGTGCTCCTGTGTTGGGTGCATATATATTTACAATGTTTATGTCTTCTTGGTCAATTCTTCCCTTGAGTATTATGAAATGTCCTTCTGGGTCTCTCTTTATGGCCCTTTTTTTGAAGTCTATTTTTTCTGATATGAGTATTGCTACCCTGGCTGTTTTTTCTTGTCCGTTTGCTTGGAAAACTTGTTTCCAGCCCTTCACTTGCAGTCTGTGTAAGTCTTTTGCCCTGAGGTGAGTCTCTTGTAGGCAGCATATGTGTGGGTTGTGCTTTCTTATCCATTCCGCTATTCTATGTCTTTTGATTGGAGCATTTAATCTATTTGCATTTAAGGTTATTATTGCCATTTTTTTTTTTTTAATATCTGTGTTCCTTTCTCTCTCTCTTTTCCTTCCTTTCCTTAAAGCAGTCCCTTTAGCATCTCTTGCAGAGCTGGTTTGGTGGAGGTATATTCTTTTAGACTTCTTTTGTCTGGGAAGCTCCTTATTTGGCCATCTATCTTAATTGAGAGCCTTGCTGGGTACAGTAGCCTTGGTTGCAGGTCTCTGGTTCTCATTACTTGGAATATTTCTTGCCATTCTTTTCTGGCTTGGAGTGTTTCCATTGAGAAGTCAGCTGCTAACCTTATCGGGGCTCCCTTGTATGTTACTTCCTGTCTCTGTTTCGCTGCCTTTAAGATATTCTCTTTGTCTTGGAATTTTGCCATTTTAATTATGATGTGTCTTGAAGTGGGCCTGTTTGGGTTCCTTTTGATTGGGACTCTCTGTGTTTCCTAGAGTTGTGTGACTTTTTCTCTCATCAGATTAGGAAAGTTTTCCATCATTACTTTTTCAAACACGTTTTCTATCCCTTGCTCTTCTTCTTCTCCTTCTGGTATCCCTATTATACAAATATTATTACATTTCATGTTGTCCTGCATTTCCCTTAATATCTCTTCATTCTTTCAGAGTCTCTTTTCCTGTTCCTGCACTTTTTGGTATTTTTTTCTACCTTGTCTTCCAGCTCGCTGATTCGATCCTCTGCTTTATCAAGCCTGCTTTTGATTCCTTCTATTGCATTCTTCAGTTCAGATATTGTATTCTTCATTTATTCTTGGCCCTTGTGGATCATTTCTATTTCCTTTTTCATGTTGACATAGTTTGTGGTGAGTTCATTATAGTTTCCTTGTAGTTTCTGGAAATTCTCTGCGAGCTCATCAAGCTTCTTGAACTTCCTGATAACCAATGCTTTGAACTCACTATCTGATAGTTGGCTTGCCACTGTTTCATTTATCATTCTTTCTGGGGCTTCCTCCTTTCCTTTCATTTGGGGATTGTTTCTTTGTCTTCCCATTGTTTGTGAGACTCTTCTTGCTAGCCTCTGTTTCTTAAATTGATCTGTCACGTTCTCTGGAGTAGCAAAGTTAATTTTGTCTCACTGTCTCTGTTTTTAGTGCTGACCCTTGTCTGGGTCTAGCTCTGTTCTCTTTTCAACTCCGGGTTTTAATGTCTCACCTGTGGATAAAGAAGAGAGGGGAAGGAAGAAGAAGAAGAAAAAAATAAAGTAAAAAATATATATAAAATAAAAATAAAAAATAAGAAAAAGAGGAGAAGACTAGGAATACTAAATGAACAGAAGGAAGAAGGAATTAAAAAATAAAGAAGGACAGATAGGAAGGAGGGTGGGGAAAACTAACAAACAAACAGACAAACAAACAAAAACTTCTGCTGGCTGTCTTTAAAAGTGTCCAGCCGTGCCTGCTCCCCTGGTCCTCCTGTCTGCGTCAGGCGTCTGATTGTTCAATTTCCCCTGTAATGTTGGTCACCATTCTTCATATATGCTGGAATACTGTTGGTTTTTCGCTCTGTTCCTCAGAAAATCAGCTAGGTGTTTCACTTGGGGGGGGGGAGGAAGTGGACTCTGCTCCCCGCTATCTTGCTGCCATATTTTTTCTCTGTCTTTTGGGCCTCCCCCCACCCCCTGCACCGTGCACCTTTTACTTTAAGGGGCGGAGCTTTAGGTGCTCACCAGGGCGGGGAAACCCACGTTGCTGTGTTGTAATGTTGTGTGTCGGGGCGGGGCCTGAGAGAAAAATGGCACTTGCCCCGCTCTCCGCACTTCCCCAGCTGGCCACAGCAAGTTGATCCCCTCCTTGCTGGCTCCTGGGTGAGTGGATGGGCCTGCACAGTTCTGAGTCCCCGTGGGTCTCTTCAACGAACTCTCCTGTGAGGCCGGGAGTTCCTCCTCCCGCCGCCTCAACCCCCACAGGTGTTTTCAATCAGTGGTTTGAGGCTTGATTTCCCTGCGTTGGTGGGCCAAGCAGTCTGTTCTGCCCCCCAGATTTTCCTCCCGGTTTATCTGCGCAAGAATGAGGGACCGCCCGGTCCACCAGTCTTAGCCCCAGTCTCGCAGAGTGTGCCTGCCACGCTTTGGCCAGGCATGCCCACCACGGGCCGCTTCAGGCGGCTGGAGCTCCACTGGCACCGCTCCACAAACCGCGTCTTGCCGAGCACCCTCCACCCAGCTCTGCCCAGCCTACCGGTCTGGATGAACGTGTCTTCTTTAACTCCTTGGTTGTCAGACTTCCACTCAGTTCAGTTTTCTGTCAGATCTGGCTGCCCTTGCCCTCTAAATTGCTTTTTTTCCTCTTTTGGTTGTGCGAGAAGGAACAGTGCATCCACCTACACCTCCATCTTCTCCGGAAGTCTTTTTCTTTTTTTTGATCTCTGCATTTCTGTGGCATCATTATTATCATCATCATCGTCATCATTATTCTGTAACTTGTCTTTCTTTGCTTTTCCAGGCACATGACGTAAGGTGACCTCCCAGTAATTTCTAGGTGCTTTTACTTTTTCTTAATGGCAGCCATAGCTCAGAATTAACTCAGGTTTCTGTCCCTTTCCAAATTTCTGAAAGAAAGAATCTGGTTCAAGTAATTTTGAATCAGGTAATCTTTCTAGTCCAGGCAGTTCTGACTGAGTCATATGCATGGCTTCTGTACCACTTGTGGAGAAGGGGTAGGTCACCAGAGAAAAGGGATTATGGTGAGCTGGGTATAATTGCCCAAGGTTTTATCAGGATTACATGGTGAAAATATGACTCAGTATGGGGGTATGGAGGCATTGTCAGATTTTGGATGTAAGAACAAATTATATTTCAGTGTTAAGATTCTGTGTTTGGGGAAATGAAAATTTGGAAGTTTTTAGTGACTGAAATTCCATGGTTAAAATTCTGTTTATTTGTTTTAAGACCATGGTTCCTAAGTTTGCCTCATCACTGGTTCTCAAGACTTGGGTACATATAACAAAAACTTACAGAAACTTTTTTCCCTTGCCATTACTCTTTTCTTTAAAAAAAAAAAGTACAGACAGTGCACTACCCAGAAACACTGATTTCATTGGTATAGGGTGGGTCCTTGGTACCATTATATTTTAAAATTCCTCACATGCTTGTAATATGCAGCCATTGTTGAGAACCTGGAGCACTGGATGCTGGTTGTAAGTATAGAATTTCACACCCCCCACCCCTGGCCTACTGAATCAGAATCTGCATTTTAATAAGATTCCCAGGCAGCTTGTATCACAGTAAAATTGGAGATACTCTCTCTAGACTTACTGAATATTTGGCAATGGACCCAGGAATTCGCTAGGTCTATAGTTTTCAAAAGTGTGATCCCAGGACCATGGGCATCACCTGGAAATTTGTTGAAAATGTAATTTCTTGAACACCAGCCTATATCTTCCAAATAGGACTTACTGAGGGTGGGGCCCAGCAGTTTGTGGTTGAACAAGCCCTCCTGGTGATTCTGATGCAGGGGTTGGGATTTGGAACCATTGATTGAAGGAATTTTTTCCTTGAGCCTTTTATTAAAATAAATATCCTTGAAGTGAAGTGACATTGATGTTGCAACTTATGATTTGGCAAGTGAAAAAAAAACCAAAACTATGTATGTGTGTGTAGAGAGAAAAAGAAAACAAATGTAACAAAATGTATTATTGTTATTCCTCATATCATCTATAAAAATGGTATGATTTAGATTCCGAAGGAATAGGTAACTAATCCAAGGTAATCAGCCAGCAATCACATGGTAAAACCAGAACTTGGGCCTCAGTGTCCTTTTCGTATCACTACAAGCTGGAGTTTGATGCCCTTTTTCATGTTAGCTTGCCTGGTTCCTCATCCCAGGCGTATAGGAATGTGGCTGTGTTGCGTTTCACATACCCTGGAGCAAGTTGGAGAATGTGTCATTGACTCTCATTACTATGAGTCACACCCATCTTTCTTTCCTCCTTCCCACCCCTCTGCTTCTTCCCTTACAGCCTTCACTGTCATTCTTTTTGTTAGACTTTGGGGGTCTGGGCATGTTTGTATCTTTCACTTTGGCTTCTAGTTGGAACCAGGTGGTCTGTGGTTTGGTTGGGCATATTAAGGAATATGCTTGAGTTGAGTAGCCCAGATTTATTATTTGAGTTTTGAGGCTCACTTTACCTAGACAGAGTTGCAGATTTGCCCTGTTGATGGCCTGAGATTTAGAAGTGATTCCAAAACAATGGGAACTATTAATTAAATATTTAACGTTTTTTATTCTTTACATCATTCCACAAAATACTTGTGGTAATTAAAGATTACTGTTAAATAAATAGTCTTTCCTCCTATAACATTCTGTAAAAGTTTTGATCCAAGTTAGAGTAGGACGAATTCTTTAGGTTGTTGACTTTTCTTTTCTTTCTTTTCTTTTTGATAGCAGTAATTTATTTCTACCTGATGATTAAAGCATCATATGTCAGAATTGTTTTGCTTTAGATCATTGATCTCTTAGAAGTCTGTCTTTAATTTCTTCTGCCCTTAATTGAACTCATGATGTCATTTTTAGATAATGTATAAAAGAGCACCAGGAAACAGCCACAATGGTCTTACTTTTATACAAACTAAATTGCTGTTGTGGCCCAGTATAAAATCTAAGTGCTAAAAAAAAAAATCTAAGTGCTAAGAGCAGTTACTTATTTTGACAAAACAATTAATTGACCCTAAAAGAGTTGAAATTCCGGTTGTAGCAAACTATTCTTTCTAGCTCTCGCTCTGGCTTTGAAATTGTCAGGAAGAGTAACTTGTCTTATGACTAAATAGCAGAATCATGGGCAGTGGACAGCATTTGAAGGATGCTGAATAAACTTTCTACTTGTTAAACAGTTCAGAAGTGACATGCTGCGGGTATGATCAGGATGTGCATTGATAGCCAGCTGAGCTGTCAGCTGGCTCTGAGCCAGGCACGCAAAGCTTTGCCATGTGGATCATATGCCATTTGAAAAGAAAATCTTTTTTCATGAATAATTTCATGTATTTTTTAAATGATTTATTTACTTTTATTATACCACAAACTGTTAGTATTCCAATCTTTAATAGAAAAAGATTGGAATCTTTATGTATGGGTGGATGGTACTCATTTAAAAAATTTAAATATATATAATTTGAAAGGATTTTACATCTTATACTTTAAAATGTCATTTTGAATAGTTTATTTTTATTGGACATTTTCCTATTTCAAATGGATTTTAAGGGGATGTTTAGAAAAGATAAAGAGAAAAGCCATCAAGATTATGTCTGGTATAGGAAAAAGTTTTTGTGGGGTGGGGGGGAGTAGAATTTTATTTAAAGGGATTAATTTTACAGTGTTAAGGGATGCCTTTAATATTTTCACATGTATAAAGGTATCTGAAAATCTTTAAAGAATATATACTATATTTGCTAAGGTGTTGTCAGAGTGTTTCTAGACATATTTTTATGTCTGTCCAGAAAGTATCCAGCCATATACTATGAAAAATAAAGGCATACATTGTAGAAGATACAAGATATAAGAAACATTGTACACAGGACAATGAGGCCTCAGTCCCCTTCATAGTAGGCACCTTGGGACCTCACACAGTTCTCCCAGTCGCCATCAGCTTCCCCGTCATATTTTCCTGAACGGTCTGAAATCCCATCCCTTTCAAGGGTTGAAAGATGATTTTAGTTTTGGGAAAAGCCCAAAGTCACAGGGCACCAAATCTGGGCTGTAGAGGGGCTGAGTCACCTGGGTGATTTGATGTTTCAACAAAAAACTCTGCACAACACATGATGCATGAGCAGGTGCATTGTCACGATGAAGCTGCTGATCACCAGTTGTCCATAGCCATGGCTGTATTGGTTGTATTACATCTCTCAACCAACAAAGAACATTGAGGTAAAACTCCTTAATTGTTGGGCCTGGAGGGGCGTATTCGTGATGGACAACACCTTCCCAGTAAAAATAACACCCATTATATGGTCTTGACCTTGCTGCGACTTTGGCAATCCTTCTGGTGTGGAGAAGCAGGCAACTTCCATTGGGATGACTGGGCCTTTGTTTCTAGATCAAAGCTGTAGGCTCACGATTCATTTCAGGTTATGACCTGCTTAAGGAAATCTGGTTCATTGGTAGCGGTCTGAATCAAGTCATTAGCACCCGCAGCACAATGTTCCTTCTGCTCTGGTAGCAGATGCCACAGAACAAATTTTGCCACGACACATTTCATGCCAAGATCCTGTGTCCAAATCTTGGACACAGTAGTTTTCGGAATCCCCAGATCAGCTTCTAGTTCTCACACTGTCAGTCACCAGTCTTTATCAACTGCAGCCTGTACATGTTCAGTATCTCAGGTGTTCTCCTTGTTGCAGACCTTCCAGAACGTGGATCATTTTCAACAGATTCTTGACCATCTTTATAGCATTTGTGCCACACTTTAATTTGCACCACACTCATTGCACCGTCCCTGAAAGTCTTCTGAATCATCTGAATAGTT
This sequence comes from Micronycteris hirsuta, assembly GCA_004026765.1. Classification (NCBI taxonomy): domain Eukaryota; kingdom Metazoa; phylum Chordata; class Mammalia; order Chiroptera; family Phyllostomidae; genus Micronycteris; species Micronycteris hirsuta. The sequence goes on from PVJI01027782.1 coordinate 10,793, forward strand.
TTCATGGAGGAATGTTCAAGCTTAATGCAAAAATTGATGCAGATTCGTTGCTGTACTCGCTCAGTCATTTTGAATGCGACAGCCACACAGGACACATGCTCACTCAACAGGATCTACCACCCCCACTGACTAGTGCAGTGCAGTGCAGTCATCGTTGTTCACTCATGCGCTTTCCATCAATTTTGTGCAAACCATTCTTGCAATTTTAACAGTGGTTGGACTTTTTCCAGACAGACCTTGTATATAAAGGGCTTTTAGTAAATTGTGATCTTATTAATAGGCTAGTCTCCATTTTTTTTAACTGTTACAATTATTTGATTTTTAAATTTATTACTGATATTTTAATTAATACTATCACATGGCACTGGAACACATTTCAGAATATTTCAAAAGATACAGTTGACCCTTGAACAAAGTAGAGGTTGGTGGTGTTGACCCTCGCATGGTTGAAGCTCTGTAACTTAAGTTGTCTCTTGGTATTCATTTGGGGGGATTGGTTCGCAGACCCCCAAGGATACCGAAATGTGTGGATGTTCAGGTCCCCTATACAAAGTGGTGTAAATCAATGCATAGAGTTGGCCCTCAGTTGTGAACTCCCAACTGTGAATCAAAAACAGCAAAGGTATTTATTGGGAAAAAATTCACATAAATGTGGACTTGCACAGTTCAAATCCATGTTGTTTAAGGATCAGCTTTATTGTAATGGGGTTTGACTTGATTGTTTTCTACCAACTTTTATTTTTAAACTAGCAGTTGTTCATATATATATACATATATATTTTTTAGGCCTTATTGAATTTGAAGAATGTGATCCTGCTAGTGCAGTTGAAGGTAAGTTGACCAGCTGTGATGTGTGGCAACTAGCTAATGTATTCTGTTCATTGAACAAAGAAAGAATGGCTGCTCCCCATTGATGTCAGCATGTATATGAAATGATGAAAAAAATCTGAATATGGTTTGAAGACCTACAGAATCTCATCTTTACTTAATAAACAAACAGTAGGTTAGCTGAAAGGATTATTATTGGTTAGAATATACATTTTAAAAGATTAAATGTAAATGCACTTGTTTTCAAATACACATTGAGATTGTTTTCTTAGACACCTGTTTTTAAACATTCTAATGTCATAAATATGAAACTCAGTACTGCTCATTAATCCGTAGTGCTTGTCCTATAGTAGGTAATGCTTCGGTAATTAATGAGGTTATGCATTAATGTTAGTATTACCATCATTCAGAAGGGTGATGCTTTGGCTTGAGAAAGGGTCTACTCTATTTAAATCGATGTTTTTCATAGTATGAAACCCAAGAGATGCCCACTGTTTTCATCGTTTTATATATCTTACTCTGTGAGCAACTAGATATAATTTGAAAGCAAAATTCTGATTTTTCTAAGACCTGTGTAAGAATTTAGAGAAATGGTCTGCTCTTGTGTGCAAGATTACTGTTGAAGTAGTCAGGAGCTCTGGGGCCGGCGCTTCTTATGTTACTAGCTCTTTGAGAGCAATGATGATTTAAATTCTCTGTACTTCAGCTTTTGTTATTATAAAATGTGCATAGTCAATAACACTATGAGAATAAAACCGTATTTGGTTTTTAAACTATTATAACGTGCTGTACAAATGTATGGCTTAGGGAGTTTGTTTTGTTTGAATGCAAGTACATTATTCTGAGACACCAGAATTATAATCCTGGCTTATAGTGTTTACTAGTTATATACCACTGATTTAAAAAAAAAGAAGAACAAAAATACACTTGAGTTTCTTCATCTGTAAGATGAGAAGTTAGCTTAGGTGTGCTCTAGTTCTCAGAGAGTAAGCAGGTAAGCTTTAAGTGCTGAATTCCATCAATAATTTAATAGCGTGACTGACCTTTAGACCTTAATTTGTCATACAAGAAGAATAGGAAGAACTGCCATATTAGGCAAAACAGAAATTATATTTGTTCATTTATGGTAGGATCCACTTTTAACATTGCTTGTATTAGAGATAACATGGTCATATTATAAGTTTTCCATGTTATTACTGTTAGTTGATCTGTTGTGTTATCTTTTTATTTAAAACAACATATTTATACTTTGTGACCCTCCAAGCAGGAAACATGATTTGACTTATATTTATAATAAAATCTAATATAGCGAATAGTGTACTTTCTTGGAAGTTTTAAGATATCTACAAATGATTATTTTGCCTGATGTGACTTGGGGAATATTTAGAAAGGAAAAGAGAATTTTATCGATTGAGTGAATGTTTTAAAACCTTTGGGTGAATAATAGGCTGTGTTACATTAATATAACTTCTGACTATAACTCTGATTTAAATATTAGGGTTCGGCAATAAATACATTTATTTCTTTCATCCAGATTTAGTACCAACAGTTAATGAGTAAATTGTGTGTCAAGATAATATGTATTTGTAAATGTAATATATTTATCAGGAACAGTTGTGTTTCTGTAACAATATACATTTATTTTAAGGTATAAAACCAAGGAAAAGAAAGACATTTGGTTTGCCAGGAATAATTAAAAAGGAAAAGGATGCAGAGTCTGTGTAAGTATATTAAATATTGTTAAAATTTTTTCTGTTGTTATAAATAATAAAACTATTATTTAGAATTTGGAAAAGGAAAATTTCTTTTGGAAATAACTCAAATTATATATGTCCGAGGGGTGAAAAATACAAACTTTTCTAAATACATTTGCTAGCTTCTCTGGCTTTACTTAAAAGTATTCACTTATTTTAAAATTTTAAGATGAAAGCTTTAGTGTCTTAAAATTGAAACTTTTAAGATAATCTATAAGATAATATGCATGTTTTAAAATATTAAAAATGCACGGAAAGCTAAAAATTCTTCTAAGTCTTGATGTGTAAGAAAAACCCACAGTCAACAATTGGATGAAAATCCTTCTAGACAGCTCTAACCATGCAATGATGTAGTGTTTATGTACAGATGCTACTCAACTTCCAGTGGGGTTACCTCCTGATAAACCTGTCATAACGGAAAATACAGTAAGTCGAAAATGCTTTTAATACACCTGCCAGACGTCACCGCTTAGCCTGAAATATGCTTACAACACAATATCCGAAAGCACTAGCGACGTAGTACAGGTGGTCCCTGACTTAACGATAGTTCAACTCACGGTTTTCGGTTTTACAACGCTGTGCATGTGGTATGCATTCAGTAGAAATTGTACTCTGAATTTTGAATTTTTATCCTTTTGCCAGCTAGAGATGTGCGACATAATACTCTCTTGTGATGTTAGGCTGTGGCAGCCAGCCACAGCTTCCAGTTACCCCTTAGATCATGAGATTACATAACTGGTACTCGACAATGTACAGTGGTGCCAGCGTTTTTTAGATATTGTGTTTTGTGTTTTCGCATCCTGTCATGTCTACAAAACGCCCATCTGTGTCTCCTGCCTCTGGTGAGGAGAAGAAGGCAAATACTCTTGAGATGAAACTCAAGATAACTTCCCAGGTGAAAGCTAATATAAGTGTTCTGAGCACATTTAAAGTAGGCTAGGTTCAGTAAGCTATGGTGTTCAGTAGGCTATTGTATTAAATGCATTTTCATCTTACATTATTTTCAACTTACAGTGGGTTTATTGGGACATAACCCCTTCATGAATCAAGAAGCATCTGTACACTGTAGGGTGTCAGTCGAAGAGTATCAAGTTGGACCATCTGTATGCCTAAGTGGAAAATGTTAAATGTGGGAGGGAAAAAAGCGCTGACATGTTTGAACAATTATACTAGCCATGATTTTTAGATGGAGGATGGAGTATAAATTTGATTTACCTTTTTCAAAAATAAGAAAGTAGTGTGCAAAGAATATATAATTTAGCATAAAAGAATTTCAACTAGTAATAGGTAAGTGAGGTTTTGCTCCCTTGACTACATATTAAAACTACCTGGGAAATTAAAATAAATCTATAAAATAATATCTATGCCAGGCCCCATCTCAGACCAATTAATCCAGATTCTCAGGCAAGAGGCCCCAGTGTAATTTCTGTTCTGTTCTGTTTTAAGCAGCCTATGTGATGGTAAGATATACCTGGGGTTAACAATCATTGAGCTGTGATTAACCAGAAACAAATTGGAATTGAAGAATATTTTCTTTCCATAATTACCCAACCCATGTGGATTGAAGAGACACTAAGTAAATGTCTTAAAGTGATTCGTTGACCTGGTAACATTGGTTGAAAATTAGTTTAAAATCCTTACTTCTCTAACATAATCAGAACTCTCATGAGATTTAATATTTTGATGAGTACTCATATTTGCAGTACCAGAGAACAATTTGTGCTTTGGGTGTTTTTGCCTGCTACTTAGTTATATTTTTATCATCTGAGTTTCTCAGAATTTCTACCATTCTAAATGTCTGTTTCCTCCCCTCTCCCAAGTGGTATATTTGGTTAAAAAATTAAGACTAATTGCAGAGTGATTTATATCTATAGTTACCATCTCTTCTGCAAATGTCTTTTTTGAGCATTTATGAAGTATTTTGCTAATGGGAATGGAACCTAATCTCTTTTTATAACATGGAAATACATTTGGAAATCTAAACAATTGATTTGTAAGTAAGTTTTTAATGCACCAGTTTATCTGTTAGTAACTATATTATAAAAAGAAATGGCTATAAATGAAATATTTTTATAATATATATTTTTCACAGCAGTTCATTCAGGGAGCTTGATAATATTTTTGTATATATATATTTTCAAATAATTTTTCATGATGAGTAACTTCCCAATGTCATCATTAGGCCATTTGGATATTGGAATATTTTTACCAATGAGAATGCTAGGGCAGAAAATTATTCTTAAACCACCTCACTATGATTTCCTTCTTTCAACACTTCCTGGCAGGAAAAAAAATGTTACAGTTTACTTTGCTTAAAATGCCTAAGGCTCTTGGCAAACTTATTCTCATAGCCCGAAGGCTTTTGAAATGCTAGCAGCTGTGGAAGAGGGGTCCTGCTTCGACTAAGTATGCTCTTCCTGGGGTTTTGTCTGCAGGTCTCATAGAGCCCACTCTGCGGGCGAACAGACAGCACTTTAACACAGAGTTCTCAAGAGTGCTGATAATAAGACTCAAGAGTTCTGGCTTAAATCCAGAGAATAAACTGGAACTTTTATGCTTGCTTTTATTTTTAAACTATCTTTTTAAAAAGGTGGAAAGTAGAAATGTTCTAACATCTTAATTGATTTCATTCTGTAGACGGATTGAATTTATTATTATTGTGCCTTTTCTGGTAGAACATTTTCTCAGAGTGCCGTGTTTTGCCATGTATAATGTGCTTCCGTGTGTAATGTGCACCCATGCTTTTGTGCACATTATACCCAGGATTATTATGCCCATGGTATATAATCACTATACCCAGGTAGAAGGAGCATCCTTATTTTTCCCTCAAAAATTTAGGCAAAAAAGTGTGCATTACACATGGCAAAATGTTGTACATAGGTTTTTCTCATCCACCAATAATAAGCTCTTTTTCAAAATTGCGATTTTAAGTGAAAATAAAGATGTATGGGATTTGCATGTACACTTTTGGTGATTCAGTTGGATTAAAAGCAGTGCAGTCATCTTACTCTTTCTTCATTTACTCAGTCTACTCCATTCTATTTTCCTGTAACAGAATTCTTCAATTTGTAAATTATCCTGGTTTGTGCTTAGTCTCTGGGAGGATAGAGATTACTTGTCTATCCTGGATATTAATTTAGTGCTTTTTATTGTTAATTTGGCTCTTAAGGTGAACATAAAGCCTATATTTTCAGTCTGTTAAAGTGCCACATTTTAACATTATGTGCATTATCAGTCTCAAGCCAAAGAATATGTAACTAATCCAAATGCCTTTTAAATATGCGGTTTAATTTTTGTTTGTAAATTAGTCTTAGAATGTATACATAGAAATTATTCTAACCTTATTCCTCATGGCTTCAGTGTCTTTAATTTCACATTTTTAGGTCTTTATTTGGTTAATTGAGAAAGTTGATTATTATGGTTTAGTTTTACATTTAAAATAAGTTTTTACTAATTTACAGTATAACCAGTCATATTTGTTTATCAGGTAAATAATAAAATACCAGTTCTGAACTACATATTACATTAGACTAGAAAACTATTCCAAATGGAAGTCTTATTACTCATTTAACAAATTTGTAGAAAAGTGGTTCTGATTTTGCCGTGATCAGTGTGGCTCAGTTGGGAGTCGTCCTGCAAAGTGAAGAAGGTCTCTGGTTCAGTTCCCAGTCAGGGCACATCCATGTTTCCTTCCCTCTCTTTCTCCCTCCCTTCCCTCCTCTATAAAAATAAATAAATAAATAAAATCTTTTTTTAAAAGGTAGATTTGATTTTTATATAGACTAGCTTATGGAAAGTAGTACACTTTAAACTTCAGTTTTGCAAGTGTAGACTTTTTAAAAAGTTTTGAAAATTTATGTAGAGATGTTATTTACCAAGCCAGGCTTTC